>JAHIAM010002182.1:0-20534 GCA_021605205.1 Aegilops longissima | reverse complement strand
TCATGTGGACTCGACAGTACAGTAGAAACCAAAGCATTACTCAAAGGAATCTCAGTCTTCAATTTCAGCATGTCAAGAACAATGCATGTTATCGAACTACGATGAACCAAATTCAGTTATCGAACTAGAATCTTAGTGTTAGGTTAATACAGCATCGAATCGAACCTTAGTTTTCAGTTCATGTAGGTACTGAACTGAATCTATCAAAGTAGAGTTGTGAAATATGAACCGAATTTGCACATCTATGTTCTGATTGGTACATTTTCTGTTCATACACACCGCACATAGGTTCATACACACCGCAGCACGACGGAAGGAAAGGAGAATCTATGACTGAGCTGGATAGAAGAGTTACCAGAGACACGAGAGTCTTCGCTCCTGTCACATCCTTCGGCGAATCCATAGGAGCGAGGGAACTAGAAGAACATGGCGAGGACTTTCGCTAATCCGCTTTCTTCGCTTGATTTTCTGCTCGATTTCCGCTCCCGATCTATATTCTCTCTCTTCGCCAGCCCGCGTCTTCATTGCGTAAGATAATATAGGTGGACGGATGGCAGGAGGTAGAGAAGCTTTCGGCGCGGTGAGCCCGGCAGACGCGATTTGACACCGCCTCGAGTGCCTCGCCGGATTGAAGAGCGCACAGAGGAGAGAGAGGAGAGCGGTAGCCATTTAGTGCTCCGGAGCCGTCCATGGATAAGACTGAGACGAGGGGGAAGGCGTGCGATTGGATCCTAAGGCGTGCGATTGGATTCTTCGGATCCTACGGCGCCGAAAAGCCGTCCTTTCCCTAGCTAGCTAGCTAGTTTTTTTTTGACAAAGCTAGCCAGAGCTAGCTAGCTATCATGATTGATGCTTGCACCTATGCCCGGATATGAAAAGTCAAACAGAGGACCGAACCTGAAAAATCGGGACCGAAACCGAAAGACCGACATTTCGTCATCGGTTACCACCTCGATCCTGTCCATCGTGACCGAACTAATTATCAGATATTCAGTTGTTTGCCGCCAGAGACCGAATCGACCGATATGACCGACAATTTTCTGCGCCAGTGTTTTCCTTGCCCTGGTCGGACACGGTTACGCTCTTTCCCCGCCTTATCGCTTCATTTTCTTCCAGACCTAGCCGCCAGCTCCAGCCCGCCGATCTCCACCCCCCTTCCCCACCGCCGCCCAACGCCACGATCTCCACCTCGCCAGATCTCCACCCCGACGGCCCGAGTCCCACCAGCAGGTGCATCGTCGCTCGAGTGGGAGCACCACCGCCGCCCACCATCGCGAGCTCACGGCCGAGTGGGGAGCAGGAGCATCTCGCTCCCGTCAGATCTCCATCCCCACGGCCGGCTGGATGCCACGCCACATGCAACGGGCGCAAGGACACATAAATAACTGACTTAGTTTTTTTAGATAGACACATATTATTCGTGTTTAGATGCAATTTATATCTAGACAAAGCTAAGTCAGTTATTTGCGGACAAAAAAAGTATTTGAATTTGCGATCGGGATCTACAAACTGATACGGAGGGCAGTAGCAAGGCGGAAATCGCTAGCGTGTCTCTGCATTTTTTTTTCTTTTGCGGGTGCTCTGCATTTTTGTTAGCATCTAAATTGTTGTATCGCCACCACAATAATAGGGATCGTTGCACAAGGTTTCTATATAAAAAAATAGACCCGGTGTTTTGACTCTTGGGTATATTGGTTGGCTCGCACACACACCCCCGATCCTCACTGATCTTGCTAGGTGCCATTCCTATGGCACAGCCACAGAATGCACTCACCGGCGACTTCCTCCGCGCCTCCCGACGACACTCTCCTCGAGGTCTTAGCCCGCCTCGGTTGCACGAAGCGCCACCACAAGACCAGCGTGTTTCACTCGCGCCGGACGGGCTCGACCCAACTTCCGGATGTCACCATCCGCGGCCCACCATCATGCCCTCATGGCAAGGCCGACGCCCGCGCTTCTTGCCCTCGCATGTGCCCGCCTCCCGCCTGGACATGGGCATACACACGCAGATCCGAGATCTTCCGCCAACCAAGCGCTGCACGTGTCTCTTTGTTGCTCCGCCGCCGCCGACCTCTCGCCCAAGTACGACGCCAATTTCCGTGGCTTCCACCGCTACGCGGCGATCGATCTGAGTATGAACTCCCATAACTTCATCCGCCTCAAGCTCGGAAAGAAGAAGAGGTTGCCGGCGCCGTCCGTCGAGTTCCACGCGCCGAAGCTTGTCCCTCCCGGCAGCAGCGCCGACCGCCGCCTTGCTCCCGCGCTGTCCACGCCACGCGTGTTCGCTTCGACGTGAGCCCATTCCTCGACAACAGCTTCACCGCCAAGGTCCACTCAGCACCATGGTAATGTTCGTCCAATCAACCTACAGACTGCCGTTCGTCCAGTCAACCTACAAGTACCATGGTGCCACGCCATAGAGCCATGGTAATGTTTGGCACGTGAATGAACAGTACCATGAATTCACCACACAGCCAATAACGACAAAGACAAAGGCAGCATAACGATATCCGTAATAAGATGTGCATAAACTTCAAAACCATTATTACTAGTACATTTAAGCTAGCAACAACGAGGTTTTAAACGGTGGGATACCAGCTTATAGCACAAGGTTTGACATCCAAAGACATAACAGTTTGACAGCCACACTGGCCGACATAAAGACATCCAAAGACATAACAGTTTGACAGCAATGTCCTTGAGCTGGTACTCACGGAAGAGGCTCCCTTGATACACACCAGGAAGAGGCTTAACCATACGTCCTTGAGCTGGTACTCACGGCAACCACCTTCGATAACATGCCCTAGTTTTCTGCACAAAAAAATGGTGAATCCCATTAGCAACATAAAACCATGTGGCTATGCTAGTGCACTCCAAACATATTTAGCTAGTGGACAATTGAAGAAACTATTTACACACGGTTCATCCCTAAGGCCTAACTTGGTTCCATGTTTATTAGCCAAAACCGGACCTGCATTAACACCAGTTCTGGTTCACCTCCAGCTTGATGCATCCTTTCTTCCAAAGAGTCCTCGAGTGCTTGTTCCTTCGACTGCAATTGTTCTCGCAAGGCAACCAGTTCATCGTCCTTCTCATCAAGCTTGTCTCGCAAGTCCCCGAGCAAGTTGGTGATATATTGAGGAAAAGGATTTGTATCATACCAAAGTAAGAAGTCACATTTGATGACTAATGCAAACAAAATATATATATGAGCATATTAGACAAAATAAAATGTCCGAATCAACAAAGATCAAACAAACTAACTTACTTGAGGAAGCATGCAATTGAGGTACCTCCTCCTCGGGAACTTCACCACTTAAATGAATATTCCGCCGCTGTTTGCAAAGGCAGAACTCGTGTGGCGTGTAGCCCAATGGATCGTGGCGGTATGGTATCGGCGATTTCTCCGCAACCTGGTCCCTAGGGACGACGGTGGCTGGAAGGATACCGGGGAACTGCTCTCCTCGCCAATGAGGACCGCGGCCGAAGCGCCCGCCGATCGCTCTCGAAGGGAGCCGGCGAACGGCTTTCTCTCGCCGGCGACAACCGCGGCTGGAAGGGCACCGGCGACGGCTGCGGCTGGAAGGACACCGGGGAACTGCTCTCCCTCACCAGCAAGGACCGCGGCTGGAAGCGCCCCGGCGACGCCTGGAAGGGCGCCGGCGAACTGCTCTTCCTCGCCGGCGACAAATGCGGCTGAAGGGCACATGCGAACTGCTCTCCCAGTCCATGACTCAAGGCCCCCGACGAACTGCCCTCCCTCCCATCACTGCCACGGCCAGATTCAGGACCCGTCCCCCCATTGGCCACCCTAGATCCAGTGAACGGAGGTGAGCAATGAACCTGCTGTCCTACAATAGAGAAAACGAAAAGTTGTGTATTAGCATGGCAATAAAAGGAAATACGTAAGCATGAACTCATTGTCATTCAATTTTTATCGAACATGAACAAAAAATATGTGGCTCCATCCTATAGGCTACCCGCAATTTTAACATGCCCATCAAGGAGTCCTTGAACACGCCAGATGCCATACGAGACAGAGCTATGCCTCTGCTGCTCTGCCTACTCTCCTCTAAGCTCTAGTCTTTGTGGATCCATTGCAGTACTAAACAATAGCAAAAAAGGCGCAATAAGAATACAAGATCTAGATTGCATGTCAACAAGCACTAACAAGCAGGGCCGGCCCTTGGGGGTCGAGCGGGCAGGAGCCCGGCCCAAAAACATAGGGGGCCGCCTCAGATGTTTGCATAGTATATGGTCCATTAGTCGATAGAGATTCAAGAATAAATAAAGATAGAAGTACTAATTGGGCCAGACCAGATTTGATCCTTTCTAACATAGATTACAAGGAGGCAGGACTCCAGCAGATCGCTTCCTCTCGTGTCGTGCGATCACCGATCAGCAGATCGCACGGATCTCGCAAGGGCTAGCGCCGAGTCCAAGTCCTGCTCAGCAGTTCCACAGTTCGCCTCGGTAAATCCACTCGCTTGATCGCTGGCTGCAGGCAGGAGGCTAACTAACTCAACACCCAAGAGGAACTAGCCTCGATAGTGCGTCCGTGCGTGTGCGTTCACTGCAGTCTGCACGCAGGTCCAATCCCTGATCAAAGATGAAACATCTCCCCAATTCTCTCTGATTATGCCCAAAATTCTAATTCTAGTTAACTGATTCGTAATTGTTCTTTTTATTTTTAGCTTGGTTGATTGGTTATGGCGCCTGATTCCAGTGCTAAGAAAAGGCAAAAGAGGATATATGAACAGAAGTTAATAGAATCACAGAGAGGATCATCTCATAAATAATTTATTTTTCACCATTTTATACATGTCTATCGAAAAAAATAGCAATGAGCCCTCCTTCCGCGGCACGGTGACCAGCTACGAATGGCTGGCGAAGATGTTTCATTGTAGAGAGGATGGACCGATGGAGGTGGTCATGGTGGTGTGTGACGGCCAAAAAATTGTGTATAGTTAACAGATTGCCCAGCGATGCTTCAAGTGAGGTAGAATGCAGGAGGCCGGCCAGAAACCGATTTGCTGCAGATTTTTCTAGAGGCGGCAAAGACAATGGGCTGTAGAGTGTTCCAGAATAGTCGGCACATTCACAACGTGGCCGTCGCATCGGACAAAGAGGCCAGCGGCTCGGCCGGGCGCGACATCCTCGCCTCCTTCCAAGCACGGTGACCAGCTATGAATGGCTGGCTAATTTCATGAACGCGCTGTGGATGGCGGCCGTCGACCAAGAAAACCCTAGGAGGAGGGGGAGGGAGAAGGCGGATGGCTCACCGGAGACCAGCCGCGGAGGAAGATCCCGCCGGTGCCGCCGTGATTTGCTCGCCAGCCCCGCCGCCGCCTCCTTTCCCCGCCGCCGTCAGCCTCAGAGCCGCCTGTCGCCTCCCTCTCTCACTTTCCACGGGCTAGGGTCGTGGGGAGAAGACGCCAGCGAGGCTTACCTAATCCTCGCCATCGGGCCGGGTTATTTTGGGCACGAAGCACGACCAAAGGCACGGCCTGAAGCACGGACTGGGCGGGCCTTTTGAGGTCCGTGGTGTGCGGGGCTTTTTAGAAAGAGGTCCGAGGCACGGTTATGCCTGAAACTATATTTTTTGTATTTTTCCTTTATTATATACTAGTAAATGCCCGCTGCTATGGGCGGAAGGGCCTCGCTGCTCTCAATCACCAGCTTCAACTAAGGGAAGTTCAGACACCGACTTTTCCCGACAAAAATTATTATCTATACAACTTGTCAAAACCGCCGATGCAAAAACATGAAGCAACCTAGGCGATCTGGTGTCATCTTTTTAGGGCGATGCAATCGACCAAACTGCCGATGCAAATAACAGAAGCAACCTAGCGATATGCATTCAACCGAGAGCCTTTTCCTAGTACTTTAATTAATCCGCCATCGCCGAGGAGTAGATGAGGTTGCACGCCCGCCATTCGATTCTTCCATGCATTTTCCCTCTGCTTTATCTTGTTGAACCGCATGTGCAGAATTATCTGCAACATCGCAGTGATCTTTATTCGTGCACGAATTAGCACATTGCAACGGGCTAGCCTTTCACATACAGCAGCCAACCTAGTCCAAACTCCATGGTGATGAAGGGCCAGAACACCGGCTTGACATAATCATCCCAACACGGTGCCTGCTAGCTCAGGATGCAGGAACCGCCGCCTTCTCCATCAGATGCGAGCCGCCGCCGACTCGAGCCTTTCCCTACAGCGCTGCCGCCTCTCACTGTTGGCCAGGAGGTCGCCGTCGCCGTCGAGCAGCGCGGAACTTGCATGCAAGTCGAGCGCGCGTGCGCGGCGGCCGGAGGATGGCGAGCTCCACTGTTCGTCGCGCATGGAGGTACTGCACCTTGGACGAGGCTGCGCTGCTGGGTGGCGGAGCCCGGATGCTAGCTCCGCTTTTGCCTTTACTGATTTCAGCTACATAGCTTTGGCTGATGGATGATGCCTGCCATAGATGGATATGCTGCTGGCTTTTGTTGATGGATGCTCATGAGCAGCCGGCGCACGCCGGCCTGCCTCGCTTTGTTTCATGGTGATCCATATGCTGCGGTTTTCATGGACAGTGGTGACCGATCCATTGATCTGCCTAGATCCATCCCAAAGGTCGGTGCAAAGCTAATGATATGGAAGTGAAAACCTCGTTGAATTTCCTAGAGGCTAGTGCACGCTCAGATCCCAACACTTCAGATATGGAGTTATCAAAATTTGGTTTTCAGAGTCCGATGAAAGTTCGCCTCGATCTGTCGTCGACGATCGCCAGTCCGGCTTCGCCAAGGCTGTCGAAGCAGCATGCAGATAGTTTGGGTACATTTGTGATCTTTGAAAGTTTGGCTTTCTCAGTTCACCAAATCCCGCAAGATACGCCTCTGATGGACCTGGTTTTCCGTGGTTCAAATTTTAAAAAAGGGATGTCTGATGGACCCATGTTCTCTAGAGATTTTTTTTGGTCATATTGATGACATGCGAGCTGCTAAATATATGGATTTTGAAATTTAGAAGGCCATGGGTATCAGAGCTTTGCCTGATCGTGCCTTCACTCGCTGTGTGCTCAATAATAGTCAAAGACTCAGTTTGTTTTGCGGGAGAGATCTTGGCTTCAGTTTGTTTCGCGGTGACCCACTACAAACACATCCCTACAATGCTCAATCAAATTCTCAAGCATAGCGTGCTTACTTCAGAGCCTTATGGAATGAGCACTGTTATTTCCATCCACATCTTTAAATGCCTTTGATGCCAACTTGCCCAAGACCCTAACAAGAAAATTTCTAATCTTGTATGATTCCCCACCAAAATGTGGTATCGTAACACCAAGATTGGTAGACATAAGTTTTGGCAAGTTTATATGCAAGTTCTACTAGGAATCTCCCAACATTGTCAAGACCAGCACCATCTCTCACATAATCTTTTGGGTCAAGCACCAATGCCGGTTTTTCAGTGTACGGTTGTGCATACCCCACTCGCAAGATCATGAGCAATGACACTGGCAAGTCGTGGTACACCCACATCTTTAAATGCCTTTGCAGCCAACTTGTCAAGACCCCAACAAGAGAATTTCTAATCTTGTATGATTCCCCACCAAAATGTGGTATCGTAACACCAAGATTGGTAGACATATGTTTTGGCAAGCGATCTGCAAGTTCCACTAGGAATCTCCCAACATTGTCAAGACCAGCACCATCTCTCACATAATCTTTTGTCATATGCACCAATTTCCTGATTAGGAAATTGCCAAACTTCCATCACTGACTATTTCTCTGCAGCAGCAAATCGCTTCCGCAAGATAGACGACAGTGAAATCATATTTATGAATCGAATGCAAGACCGCCTTTGGCCCCGCCCAAATTCCGCCGCCGAAAATGGCTCTCCTCTCTCCCACCGTGCTCCCCTCCCCATCTCTCCACCAAAACCCTAGCCATGGATCACTCCTCGCCTGATTACCTTCATGGATTTCTTGCTCGCTTGGGATTTCTCGCCTGGCTGCACGGTCGAGGCGCAGGTCCGTCGCTTCTTCAAATCTCCTGTCCACTTCTCCCTTCCTCTTCTTCAAAGGAATTTTTTCTGGTAGCAAAGTTCACGATGCATCGCTTAATCTCTCTGTGGAATCGGTGGGTATTGCTTTGCAATGTTGTATTGGTGGAGATCCACTGGTTTCGGGTTTTTCAACTAAGTGATAAGCGATTCCGCTTTCTCTCGGCTTCAAATCATGTTGGGTATTTTATTTATTCTCACGGAGAGATCTTGGCTTCAGTTTGTTTCGTGGTGATCCATATGCTGCGGTTTTCATGGACAGTGGTGACCGATCCATTGATCTGCCTAGATCCATCCCAAAGGTCGGTACAAAGCTAATGATATGGAAGTGAAAACCTCGTTGAATTTCCTAGAGGCTAGTGCACGCTCAGATCCCAACACTTCAGATATGGAGTTATCAAAATTTGGTTTTCAGAGTCCGATGAAAGTTCGCCTGATCTGTCGTCGACGATCGCCATCCGCTTCGCCAAGGCTGTCAAGCAAAGATGCGATAGTTTGGGTACATTTGTGATCTTTGGAAGTTTGGCTTTCTCAGTTCACCAAATCCCGCAAGATACGCCTCTGATGGACCTGGTTTTCCGTGGTTCAAATTTTAAAAAGGGATGTCCGATGGACCCATGTTCTCTAGAGATTTTTTTGGTCATATTGATGACATGCGAGCTGCTAAATATATGGATTTTGAAATTGTAGAAGGCCATGGGTATCGAGCTTTGCCTGATCGTGCCTTCACTCGCTGTGTGCTCAATAATAGTCAAAGACTCAGTTTGTTTTATGGAGAGATCTTGGCTTCAGTTTGTTTCAAGGGTGATCCATATGCTGCGGTTTTCATGGATAGTGGTGACCGATCCATTGATCTGCCTAGATCCATCCCAGTGTCGGTACAGGCTAATGATATGGAAGTGAAAACCTCGTTGAATTTCCTAGAGGCTAGTGCACGTTCAGATCCCAACACTTCGTATATGGAGTTATCAAAATTTGGTTTTCAGAGTCCGATGAAAGTTCGCCCTGATCTGTCGTCGACGATCGCCAGTCCGGCTTCGCCAAGGCTGTCGAAGCAGCATGCAGATAGTTTGGGTACATTTGTGATCTTTGGAAGTTTGGCTTTCTCAGTTCACCAAATCCCGCAAGATACGCCTCTGATGGACCTGGTTTTCCGTGGTTCAAATTTTAAAAAAGGGATGTCTGATGGACCCATGTTCTCTAGAGATTTTTTTTGGTCATATTGATGACATGCGAGCTGCTAAATATACTGGATTTTGAAATTCAGAAGGCCATGGGTATCAGAGCTTTGCCTGATCGTGCCTTCACTCGCTGTGTGCTCAATAATAGTCAAAGACTCAGTTTGTTTTGTGGGAGAGATCTTGGCTTCAGTTTGTTTCAAGGTGATCCATATGCTGTTTTCATAGACAGTGGTGACCGATCCATTGATCTGCCTAGATCCATCCCAGTGTTGGTACAGGCTAATGATATGGAAGTGAAAACCTCGTTGAATTTCCTAGAGGCTAGTGCACGTTCAGATCCCAACACTTCATATATGGAGTTATCAAAATTTGGTTTTCAGAGTCCGATGAAAGTTCGCCCTGATCTGTCATCGACGATCGCCAGTCCGGCTTCACCAAGGCTGTCGAAGCAGCATGCAGATAGTTTGGGTACATTTGTGATCTTTGGAAGTTTGGCTTTCTCAGTTCACCAAATCCCGCAAGATACGCCTTGGGCTTGGGCGATTTCATTCTTGTTAGTTCTGAGTGAATTCCTCGGTATGATAATTCTTTCATCAGTTTGTTCCCCGTTTCTTCTCTAGGCTGAGTCTGACACACTATTCTAGCTAGACATGGGTATGGCTCGTAACTCCTGATGACCAAACGGATCTACGGCACCATCGAATCTCAAACTTTAACTTTCAAAACTATTGCTTTTCATCCTGTAGTCCCTTTTAGAATTACTAAACGTCCTTTTTTGGGCCGAGATTTCCAGGAACGCTTTCGTGCGGTTTGTGTGCAAGTATTTCAAACCATACGGACCTAAAAATTAGAAGTCATTCCATCTTTATTCCCCTAGAGCCTTCCAGCAGTTCCTAATCCGCTCTAGTCGGAGAAGGTTATCATCCTTGTTAGTTCTGAGTGAATTCCCTCGGTATGATAATTCTTTCATCAGTTTGTTCCCCCTTTTCTCTAACCTGAGCCTGACACACTATTCTAGCTAGACATGGGTGTGGCTAGTAACACCTGATGACCAAACGGATCTACGGCACCATCGAATCTCAAACTTTAACTGCCAATGCTATTGCTTTTCATCCTGTAGTCCCTTTTAGAATTACTAAACGTCCGTTTTTTGGCCGAGATTTCCAGGAACGCTTTCTCGGGGTTTGTGTGCAAGTACTTAAAATCATACGGACCTAAAAATTAGAAGTCATTCCATCTTTATTCCCCTAGAGCCTTCCAGCAGTTCCTAAACCGCTCCAGTCGGAGCACGTTATCATCCTTGTTAGTTCTGAGTGAATTCCCTCGGTATGATAATTCTTTCATCAGTTTGTTCCCCGTTTCTTCTCTTGCCTGAGCCGGACACACTATTCTAGCTAGACATGGGTGTGGCTCGTAACACCTCATGACCAAACGGATCTACGGCACCATCGAATCTCAAACTTTAACTGCCAAAACTATTGTTTTTCATCCTGTAGTCCCATTTAGAATTACTAAACTTCCTTTTTTGGGCCAAGATTTCCAGGAACGATTTCATGCGGTTTGTGTGCAAGTATTTTTCAAACCATACGGACCTAAAAATTAGAAGTCATTCCATCTTTATTCCCCTAGAGCCTTCCAGCAGTTCCTAAACCGGTCCAGTCGGAGCACGTTATCATCCTTGTTAGTTCTGAGTGAATTCCCTCGGTATGATAATTCTTTCATCAGTTTGTTCCCTGCTTTTCTCTTGCCTGAGCCGGACACACTATTCTAGCTAGACATGGGTGTGGCTCATAACACCTGATGACCAAACGGATCTACGGCACCATCGAATCTCAAACTTTAACTGCCAAAACTATTGTTTTTCATCCTGTAGTCCCATTTAGAATTACCAAACGCCCTTTTTGGGCCGAGATTTGTGAACGCTTTCGCGCGGTTTGTGTGCAAGTATTTCAAACCATATGGACCTAAAATTAGAAGTCATTCCATCTTTATTCCCTAGAGCCTTCCAAAGAGTTCCTAAACCGCCCAATGGAGCATGTTATCATCCTTGTTAGTTCTGAGTGAATTCACTCGGTATGATAATTCTTTCATCAGTTTGTTCCCCGTTTCTTCTCTTGCCTGAGCCGGACACACTATTCTAGCTAGACATGGGTGTGGCTCGTAACACCTGATGACCAAACGGATCTATGGCACCATCGAATCTCAAACTTTAACTGGCAAAACTATTGTTTTTCATCTTGTAGTCCCTTTTAGAATTACTAAACGTCCTTTTTTGGGCCGAGATTTCCAGGAACGCTTTCGTGCGGTTTGTGTGCAAGTATTTCAAACCATACGGACCTAAAAATTAGAAGTCATTCCATCTTTATTCCCTAGAGCCTTCCAAAGAGTTCCTAATCCGCCTAGTCGGAGAAGGTTATCATCCTTGTTAGTTCTGAGTGAATTCCCTCGGTATGATAATTCTTTCATCCGCTTGTTCCCGCTTTTCTCTAACCTGAGCCCCACACACTATTCTAGCTAGACATGGGTGTGGCTAGTAACACCGATGACCAAACGGATCTACGGCACCATCGAATCTCAAACTTTAACTCGCCAATGCTATTGCTTTTCATCCTGTAGTCCCTTTTAGAATTACTAAACGTCTGCTTTTTGGCCGAGATTTCCAGAACGCTTTCGGGTTTGTGTGCAAGTACTTAAAATCATACGGACCTAAAATTAGAAGTCATTCCATCTTTATTCCCTAGAGCCTTCCAAAGAGTTCCTAAACCGCCCAATGGAGCACGTTATCATCCTTGTTAGTTCTGAGTGAATTCCTCGGTATGATAATTCTTTCATCAGTTTGTTCCCGCTTTTCTCTTTGCCTGAGCCGGACACACTATTCTAGCTAGACATGGGTGTGGCTCAGAACACCTGATGACCAAACGGATCTACGGCACCATCGAATCTCAAACTTTAACTGCCAAAACTATTGTTTTTCATCCTGTAGTCCCATTTAGAATTACTAAACGCCCTTTTTGGGCCAAGATTTCCGTGAACGCTTTCGTGGGTTTGTGTGCAAGTATTTCAAACCATACGGACCTAAAATTAGAAGTCATTCCATCTTTATTCCCCTAGAGCCTTCCAGCAGTTCCTAAACCGCTCCAGTCGGAGCACGTTATCATCCTTGTTAGTTCTGAGTGAATTCCCTCGGTTTGATAATTCTTTCATCAGTTTGTTCCCCGTTTCTTCTCTTGCCTGAGCCGGACACACTATTCTAGCTAGACATGGGTGTGGCTCGTAACACCTGATGACCAAACGGATCTACGGCACCATCGAATCTCAAACTTTAACTGCCAAAACTATTGTTTTTCATCCTGTAGTCCCATTTAGAATTACTAAACGTCCTTTTTTGGGCCGAGATTTCCAGGAACGCTTTCGTGCGGTTTGTGTGCAAGTATTTCAAACCATATGGACCTAAAAATTAGAAGTCATTCCATCTTTATTCCCCTAGAGCCTTCCAGCAGTTCCTAAACCGCTCTAGTCGGAGCACGTTATCATCCTTGTTAGTTCTGAGTGAATTCCTCGGTATGATAATTCTTTCATCAGTTTGTTCCCGCTTTTCTCTAACCTGAGCCGACACACTATTCTAGCTAGACATGGGTGTGGCTAGTAACACCGATGACCAAACGGATCTACGGCACCATCGAATCTCAAACTTTAACTGCCAATGCTATTGCTTTTCATCCTGTAGTCCCTTTTAGAATTACTAAACGTCTGCTTTTTGGGCCGAGATTTCCAGTGAACGCTTTCGGGTTTGTGTGCAAGTATTTAAAATCATACGGACCTAAAAATTAGAAGTCATTCCATCTTTATTCCCTAGAGCCTTCCAAAGCAGTTCCTAAACCGCCCAATGGAGCACGTTATCATCCTTGTTAGTTCTGAGTGAATTCCTCGGTATGATAATTCTTTCATCAGTTTGTTCCCTGCTTTCTTCTCTTACCTGAGCCGACACACTATTCTAGCTAGACATGGGTGTGGCTCAGAACACCGATGACCAAACGGATCTACGGCACCATCGAATCTCAAACTTTAACTGCCAAAACTATTGTTTTTCATCCTGTAGTCCCACTTAGAATTACTAAACGTCCTTTTTGGGCCAAGATTTCCGTGAACGCTTTCATGCGGTTTGTGTGCAAGTATTTCAAACCATACGGACCTAAAAATTAGAAGTCATTCCATCTTTATTCCCCTAGAGCCTTCCAGCAGTTCCTAAACCGCCCAATGGAGCACGTTATCATCCTTGTTAGTTCTGAGTGAATTCCCTCGGTATGATAATTCTTTCATCAGTTTGTTCCCGCTTTTCTCTTGCCTGAGCCGGACACACTATTCTAGCTAGACATGGGTGTGGCTCAGAACACCGATGACCAAACGGATCTACGGCACCATCGAATCTCAAACTTTAACTGCCAAAACTATTGTTTTTCATCCTGTAGTCCCATTTAGAATTACTAAACGCCCTTTTTGGGCCGAGATTTCCAGAACGCTTTCGGGTTTGTGTGCAAGTATTTCAAACCATACGGACCTAAAAATTAGAAGTCATTCCATCTTTATTCCCTAGAGCCTTCCAAAGAGTTCCTAAACCGCCCAATGGAGCACGTTATCATCCTTGTTAGTTCTGAGTGAATTCCTCGGTATGATAATTCTTTCATCAGTTTGTTCCCGCTTTTTCTCTTGCCTGAGCCGGACACACTATTCTAGCTAGACATGGGTGTGGCTCAGAACACCTGATGACCAAACGGATCTACGGCACCATCGAATCTCAAACTTTAACTTTCAAAACTATTGTTTTTCATCCTGTAGTCCCATTTAGAATTACTAAACGCCCTTTTTGGGCCGAGATTTGTGAACGCTTTCGTGCGGTTTGTGTGCAAGTATTTCAAACCATACGGACCTAAAAATTAGAAGTCATTCCATCTTTATTCCCCTAGAGCCTTCCAGCAGTTCCTAAACCGCTCCAGTCGGAGCACGTTATCATCCTTGTTAGTTCTGAGTGAATTCCCTCGGTATGATAATTCTTTCATCAGTTTGTTCCCCGTTTCTTCTCTTGCCTGAGCCGGACACACTATTCTAGCTAGACATGGGTGTGGCTCGTAACACCTGATGACCAAACGGATCTACGGCACCATCGAATCTCAAACTTTAACTTTCAAAACTATTGTTTTTCATCCTGTAGTCCCTTTTAGAATTACTAAACGTCCTTTTTTGGGCCGAGATTTCCAGGAACGCTTTCGTGCGGTTTGTGTGCAAGTATTTCAAACCATACGGACCTAAAAATTAGAAGTCATTCCATCTTTATTCCCCTAGAGCCTTCCAGCAGTTCCTAAACCGCTCCAGTCGGAGCACGTTATCATCCTTGTTAGTTCTGAGTGAATTCCCTCGGTATGATAATTCTTTCATCAGTTTGTTCCCTGTTTCTTCTCTAACCTGAGCCTGACACACTATTCTAGCTAGACATGGGTGTGGCTAGTAACACCTGATGACCAAACGGATCTACGGCACCATCGAATCTCAAACTTTAACTGCCAAAACTATTGTTTTTCATCCTGTAGTCCCATTTAGAATTACTAAACGTCCTTTTTTGGGCCGAGATTTCCAGGAACGCTTTCGTGCGGTTTGTGTGCAAGTATTTCAAACCATACGGACCTAAAAATTAGAAGTCATTCCATCTTTATTCCCCTAGAGCCTTCCAGCAGTTCCTAAACCGCTCCAGTCGGAGCACGTTATCATCCTTGTTAGTTCTGAGTGAATTCCCTCGGTATGATAATTCTTTCATCAGTTTGTTCCCCGTTTCTTCTCTTGCCTGAGCCGGACACACTATTCTAGCTAGACATGGGTGTGGCTCGTAACACCTGATGACCAAACGGATCTACGGCACCATCGAATCTCAAACTTTAACTGCCAAAACTATTGTTTTTCATCCTGTAGTCCCATTTAGAATTACTAAACGTCCTTTTTTGGGCCAAGATTTCCAGGAACGCTTTCATGCGGTTTGTGTGCAAGTATTTCAAACCATACGGACCTAAAAATTAGAAGTCATTCCATCTTTATTCCCCTAGAGCCTTCCAGCAGTTCCTAAACCGCTCCAGTCGGAGCACGTTATCATCCTTGTTAGTTCTGAGTGAATTCCTCGGTATGATAATTCTTTCATCAGTTTGTTCCCCGTTTCTTCTCTTGCCTGAGCCGGACACACTATTCTAGCTAGACATGGGTGTGGCTCGTAACACCTGATGACCAAACGGATCTACGGCACCATCGAATCTCAAACTTTAACTGCCAAAACTATTGTTTTTCATCCTGTAGTCCCATTTAGAATTACTAAACGTCCTTTTTGGGCCAAGATTTCCGTGAACGCTTTCATGCGGTTTGTGTGCAAGTATTTCAAACCATACGGACCTAAAAATTAGAAGTCATTCCATCTTTATTCCCTAGAGCCTTCCAAAGAGTTCCTAAACCGCCCAATGGAGCACGTTATCATCCTTGTTAGTTCTGAGTGAATTCCCTCGGTATGATAATTCTTTCATCAGTTTGTTCCCTGTTTCTTCTCTTGCCTGAGCCGGACACACTATTCTAGCTAGACATGGGTGTGGCTCGTAACACCTGATGACCAAACGGATCTACGGCACCATCGAATCTCAAACTTTAACTGCCAAAACTATTGTTTTTCATCCTGTAGTCCCTTTAGAATTACTAAACGTCCTTTTTTGGGCCGAGATTTCCAGGAACGCTTTCGTGCGGTTTGTGTGCAAGTATTTCAAACCATACGGACCTAAAAATTAGAAGTCATTCCATCTTTATTCCCTAGAGCCTTCCAAAGAGTTCCTAAACCGCCCAATGGAGCACGTTATCATCCTTGTTAGTTCTGAGTGAATTCCTCGGTATGATAATTCTTTCATCAGTTTGTTCCCCGGTTTCTTCTCTTGCCTGAGCCGGACACACTATTCTAGCTAGACATGGGTGTGGCTCGTAACACCTGATGACCAAACGGATCTACGGCACCATCGAATCTCAAACTTTAACTGCCAAAACTATTGTTTTTCATCCTGTAGTCCCATTTAGAATTACTAAACGCCCTTTTTGGGCCGAGATTTCCAGAACGCTTTCGCGGTTTGTGTGCAAGTATTTCAAACCATACGGACCTAAAAATTAGAAGTCATTCCATCTTTATTCCCTAGAGCCTTCCAGCAGTTCCTAAACCGCCCAATGGAGCACGTTATCATCCTTGTTAGTTCTGAGTGAATTCCTCGGTATGATAATTCTTTCATCAGTTTGTTCCCTGCTTTCTCTCTTGCCTGAGCCGGACACACTATTCTAGCTAGACATGGGTGTGGCTCAGAACACCTGATGACCAAACGGATCTACGGCACCATCGAATCTCAAACTTTAACTTCCAAAACTATTGTTTTTCATCCTGTAGTCCCTTTTAGAATTACTAAACGTCCTTTTTTGGGCCGAGATTTCCAGGAACGCTTTCGTGTGGTTTGTGTGCAAGTATTTCAAACCATACGGACCTAAAAATTAGAAGTCATTCCATCTTTATTCCCCTAGAGCCTTCCAGCAGTTCCTAAACCGCCCAATGGAGCACGTTATCATCCTTGTTAGTTCTGAGTGAATTCCTCGGTATGATAATTCTTTCATCAGTTTGTTCCCTGCTTCTCTCTTGCCTGAGCCGACACACTATTCTAGCTAGACATGGGTGTGGCTCAGAACACCTGATGACCAAACGGATCTACGGCACCATCGAATCTCAAACTTTAACTGCCAAAACTATTGTTTTTCATCCTGTAGTCCCATTTAGAATTACTAAACGACCTTTTTTGGGCCGAGATTTCCAGGAACGCTTTCGTGCGGTTTGTGTGCAAGTATTTCAAACCATACGGACCTAAAAATTAGAAGTCATTCCATCTTTATTCCCTAGAGCCTTCCAAAGAGTTCCTAAACCGCCCAATGGAGCACGTTATCATCCTTGTTAGTTCTGAGTGAATTCCCTCGGTATGATAATTCTTTCATCAGTTTGTTCCCGCTTTTCTCTTGCCTGAGCCGGACACACTATTCTAGCTAGACATGGGTGTGGCTCGTAACACCTGATGACCAAACGGATCTACGGCACCATCGAATCTCAAACTTTAACTGCCAAAACTATTGTTTTTCATCCTGTAGTCCCATTTAGAATTACTAAACGTCCTTTTTTGGGCCGAGATTTCCAGGAACGCTTTCGTGCGGTTTGTGTGCAAGTATTTCAAACCATACGGACCTAAAAATTAGAAGTCATTCCATCTTTATTCCCCTAGAGCCTTCCAGCAGTTCCTAAACCGCTCCAGTCGGAGCACGTTATCATCCTTGTTAGTTCTGAGTGAATTCCCTCGGTATGATAATTCTTTCATCAGTTTGTTCCCCGTTTCTTCTCTTGCCTGAGCCTGACACACTATTCTAGCTAGACATGGGTGTGGCTCGTAACACCTGATGACCAAACGGATCTACGGCACCATCGAATCTCAAACTTTAACTGCCAAAACTATTGTTTTTCATCCTGTAGTCCCATTTAGAATTACTAAACGCCCTTTTTGGGCCGAGATTTCAGTGAACGCTTTCGCGCGGTTTGTGTGCAAGTATTTCAAACCATACGGACCTAAAAATTAGAAGTCATTCCATCTTTATTCCCTAGAGCCTTCCAGAGTTCCTAAACCGCTCCAATGGAGCACGTTATCATCCTTGTTAGTTCTGAGTGAATTCCTCGGTATGATAATTCTTTCATCAGTTTGTTCCCTGCTTTTCTCTTGCCTGAGCCGGACACACTATTCTAGCTAGACATGGGTGTGGCTCATAACACCTGATGACCAAACGGATCTACGGCACCATCGAATCTCAAACTTTAACTGCCAAAACTATTGTTTTTCATCCTGTAGTCCCTTTTAGAATTACTAAACGTCCTTTTTTGGGCCGAGATTTCCAGGAACGCTTTCGTGCGGTTTGTGTGCAAGTATTTCAAACCATACGGACCTAAAAATTAGAAGTCATTCCATCTTTATTCCCCTAGAGCCTTCCAGCAGTTCCTAAACCGCTCCAATGAGCACGTTATCATCCTTGTTAGTTCTGAGTGAATTCCTCGGTATGATAATTCTTTCATCAGTTTGTTCCCGCTTTTCTCTTGCCTGAGCCGACACACTATTCTAGCTAGACATGGGTGTGGCTCAGAACACCTGATGACCAAACGGATCTACGGCACCATCGAATCTCAAACTTTAACTGCCAAAACTATTGTTTTTCATCCTGTAGTCCCATTTAGAATTACTAAACGTCCTTTTTTGGGCCAAGATTTCCAGGAACGCTTTCGTGCGGTTTGTGTGCAAGTATTTCAAACCATACGGACCTAAAAATTAGAAGTCATTCCATCTTTATTCCCCTAGAGCCTTCCAAAGAGTTCCTAAACCGCTCCAGTCGGAGCACGTTATCATCCTTGTTAGTTCTGAGTGAATTCCCTCGGTATGATAATTCTTTCATCAGTTTGTTCCCCGTTTCTTCTCTTGCCTGAGCCGGACACACTATTCTAGCTAGACATGGGTGTGGCTCGTAACACCTGATGACCAAACGGATCTACGGCACCATCGAATCTCAAACTTTAACTGCCAAAACTATTGTTTTTCATCCTGTAGTCCCATTTAGAATTACTAAACGTCCTTTTTTGGGCCGAGATTTCCAGGAACGCTTTCGTGCGGTTTGTGTGCAAGTATTTCAAACCATACGGACCTAAAAATTAGAAGTCATTCCATCTTTATTCCCCTAGAGCCTTCCAAAGAGTTCCTAAACCGCCCAATGGAGCACGTTATCATCCTTGTTAGTTCTGAGTGAATTCCTCGGTATGATAATTCTTTCATCAGTTTGTTCCCGCTTTCTTCTCTTGCCTGAGCCGACACACTATTCTAGCTAGACATGGGTGTGGCTCAGAACACCGATGACCAAACGGATCTACGGCACCATCGAATCTCAAACTTTAACTGCCAAAACTATTGTTTTTCATCCTGTAGTCCCATTTAGAATTACTAAACGCCCTTTTTGGGCCGAGATTTCCAGAACGCTTTCATGCGGTTTGTGTGCAAGTATTTCAAACCATACGGACCTAAAAATTAGAAGTCATTCCATCTTTATTCCCTAGAGCCTTCCAGCAGTTCCTAAACCGCCCAATGGAGCACGTTATCATCCTTGTTAGTTCTGAGTGAATTCCTCGGTATGATAATTCTTTCATCAGTTTGTTCCCGCTTTCTTCTCTTGCCTGAGCCGGACACACTATTCTAGCTAGACATGGGTGTGGCTCAGAACACCTGATGACCAAACGGATCTACGGCACCATCGAATCTCAAACTTTAACTTTCCAAAACTATTGTTTTTCATCCTGTAGTCCCTTTTAGAATTACTAAACGCCCTTTTTGGGCCGAGATTTCCAGAACGCTTTCATGCGGTTTGTGTGCAAGTATTTCAAACCATACGGACCTAAAAATTAGAAGTCATTCCATCTTTATTCCCTAGAGCCTTCCAAAGAGTTCCTAAACCGCTCCAATGGAGCACGTTATCATCCTTGTTAGTTCTGAGTGAATTCCCTCGGTATGATAATTCTTTCATCAGTTTGTTCCCGCTTTCTCTCTTTGCCTGAGCCGGACACACTATTCTAGCTAGACATGGGTGTGGCTCAGTAACACCGATGACCAAACGGATCTACGGCACCATCGAATCTCAAACTTTAACTGCCAAAACTATTGTTTTTCATCCTGTAGTCCCATTTAGAATTACTAAACTTCCTTTTTTGGGCCAAGATTTCCAGGAACGCTTTCCTGCGGTTTGTGTGCAAGTATTTCAAACCATACGGACCTAAAAATTAGAAGTCATTCCATCTTTATTCCCCTAGAGCCTTCCAGCAGTTCCTAAACCGCTCCAGTCGGAGCACGTTATCATCCTTGTTAGTTCTGAGTGAATTCCCTCGGTATGATAATTCTTTCATCAGTTTGTTCCCCGTTTCTTCTCTTGCCTGAGCCGGACACACTATTCTAGCTAGACATGGGTGTGGCTCGTAACACCTGATGACCAAACGGATCTACGGCACCATCGAATCTCAAACTTTAACTGCCAAAACTATTGTTTTTCATCCTGTAGTCCCATTTAGAATTACTAAACTTCCTTTTTTGGGCCAAGATTTCCAGGAACGCTTTCGTGCGGTTTGTGTGCAAGTATTTCAAACCATACGGACCTAAAAATTAGAAGTCATTCCATCTTTATTCCCTAGAGCCTT
>JAHIAM010002181.1:0-34217 GCA_021605205.1 Aegilops longissima | reverse complement strand
CCATGAGGAGGATCTAGCCCTGCAGCGAGCAAACATTTGGCGGGGCTCTCAAGGAAGCAAGGATGCTGCTGCAGCTGCGGGGCCGCCAGGAGGAGGCTGGAGGCAGAGTGATCCAGGCGGAGGCCAATCTCAAGGAGGCAGCGAGGCTTGCTGCACTCAAGCATGGTGAGAAGGGCGCCTACACTCTTGGCGAGCTGCAGGGCCGTCTCACGGGAAGCAAGGAGGCTCGGTGCCGTCAAGGACTCCAACGCCAGATCTTGAGTTGAAGACCACCTTGACTCGGTATTGGCTGGGCAGGCGCCAAGGAGCAGGAGGTGGCCTTGAAGGAGAAGATCAAGGCCGACAGTGGCTCTTGGCGAAGTCTCTGCATGCAGCCAGAATACCTTTAGGGAGAATGTGGAGCTTTGGACGAGGTCTCGTGGATGTTGCTGCAGCCATCGACGGGGAGGTGGCGCAGGTGGGGATGGTGGATCTTGGATACTCCTCCGATGAGCACCTCCGACCCAGCGCCAAGCTCATCTTGTTCTTCAAGGCGTGGTGGCCCTCCAGCTCGGGAAGAAATCCCAGCGGCTCTCCGAGTCGCGCCCGGATCTGGAGCTCTTCAAAAGTGCTGATGAAGGTGGCCTTCCGCAGCAGGCCTCAACCTCACCGCGTCCTCAAGTCCTTGCCGCGGATGCTGATGTGGAGGCGCTCAAGACCCTTGTCACACCGCCGTGGACAGGGTGAAGCAGGATCAAGAGGGTTGAGGCGATCGCGTGGATTAGGCCACACCTTTCTCTTTTTCTTGCAGCTCTGGTCATGTTATGAGAACAATCTATTAGAGCTGCGACAAGCTATCTTGTAATATAACTCTATTTCAGGTAGCAATTGCTATGTTAGTTCCTTTGCTTGGTTCCTTCCTTTGTATGTTTTTGCCCTCGCTTTTAGGGAACTTGTCAGTGTGAGGCACAGGCGCATTTGAGTCTTGAGACGTCGGCAACCTGTGGCGGTGCTGCTACCGACAAGAAACCTTATCGCAACTAATCGCCAGCTCACTTAAGTTGTTGAGCAAACTCGAAACAAAGTAAGAGGCGCAACTAGCTACGCTGAGTTGGTTCCTCCAGCACAGGTTTTCCATACAAAATACGGTCGTTCGAGGAAGATAACTTAAAATTTTAAAACCGATTGCTCAAATTTTAGCAACAACTTTTACATGCGTTTGCTTCCGGTGGTGCTAGACTTCCTTGGCGGCGCTTGGTCCACACCATTATCTTCTCCTTTCCCCGGCAAACTTGTGGGCGAGGGAACCTTCCTTTCTTTGAGAAAGAGAAAGAAGAGAAAATAAAGATATGGAGCCTTATGGCTCGCTATTGCTTACCGGGGGTAAGTGCTGCACAAAGTGTCAGGTAATGCATGCAAAAATAGAAGTAGAAAGCATGAAATTGACAAGATGTGCGAAGCACATTAGCTTTACTTATGCAGGGGTTCTTGCTTTGTACAAAGGATTACATGCAACATCGGCAAGACTTGTACACAAGTTGGTTGTGAACAGGTTCGGCAACCGCGCTTTCTGAGTTAAACTTACGAAGATGCTCAATGTTCCAGAGTTGCTCACGGAATGCCATCTTCGGTCTCAAAGTGGGACAGCGCCGGGGCCTAGTGACTCGTTTCACCGGTAAGGCCTTCCTCTTCGGCGTCAACTTGTTGGAATTCTTGGCGGACTGAACACGCCGAAGAACAAGGTCGCCTTCCTCGAGACTTCTGGCATTAACTTTGTGGCTATGGTAGCGGCGCAAAGCTTGTTGGTATCGAGCAGCTCGTCTGACCTTTGAAGGCGATCCTCCTCAAGGAGGCAGCAGCGTCATCTTGTTGCACCTTGCTCTTGCTCAAGCTCATCATAAGCGAGCACTTTCGAGGTGACCATTATCGAGTTCCGTGGGGAGAACTGCCTCTGCTCCATAGACTAGGCGAAGGTGTCGGCGGTGGCTCGATTTGGCGTCGTCTGATCGACCAAAGAACCACGGCAGCTCCTCAATCCAGTTCTTTCCGCTTTTGTGCGCCTGTCGAAAGTTACTGGTCTTGAGCCAAGCGCAGCGCTTCAGCATTCGCCCTCTCCGCTTGACCGTTACTTCTCGGATGAGCAATGTAAGTGAAGCACACCTTGGCGCCAAGATCTTGGGCGTCACTGCATGAAGGTGCGGCTCGTGGAATTGCGTGCGTTAGCCGGTGATGATCTGTTAGGGATTCGAAGCGACAAACAATCGACCTAAAGAACTTGACTGCGATGTCTGTCTGTCACCTTCCTCCTGCTTCCACTTCCGGCCACTTTGTGAACTTGTCGATCGCAACATACAAGTACTCAAAGCCCCGACAGCTTCGGGAAAGGGGCGAGGATGTCGAGCCCTTGACCGAAAATGGCCAGGATAAAGGGATCGCCCGGAGAGCTTGAGCTGGCTGGTGTATCTGCTTGGAATGGGCCAGCACGCTTCACACTTGGTTGCTTGTGCGATTGCATCACGGAGGCTGTCGGCCAAAGAAACCTTGTCGGAACAGCTTTGCGGCAAGTGCTTTCTGGCGCCAATGTGGTGACCACATATGCCTCCATGTATCTCTGCCAACAGCTTTTATCCGTCTTCCGGTGAATACACTTCAATTTCACACCGTTGAGTCTTCTTCATGCACGGTGTGTTGTCGACAAACTTGTACATACTTGACTCTGAGGCTACTCTTTCCGCTTCTTCTTGCTCTTGGGAAGTTCTCTGTTCGAAGGAAGCGGACAATCTGCTGTGCCCATGCTGGAGCTTGCGGCTCGACAACAAGGACTAAAGGCACAACTGCTGTTGCGGGAACATCTGCTTCCACGGCGAGAACCTGCGGCTTAGCCGGAGCTTGACGTTCCCCGGCAAGCTTGCCGGAGCAAAACTAGTCGGGAGCGTATGCTTCAACGGGACAAACCCTAGGGCTTGCCGGAGCAGACTGCTCCTCAGCACTCTTGGTGTTAATCTTGGGGACCTTCTTGGCAGCGGCTTCGGGGAGCTCTGTCGGAAAATAGTCACCAGAAATTAACCTCCTCTTCTTGCTCTGTCCAGTTGATGGTGTTACAGACGGTTGAGTCAGCTTGAGCACAAAGATCCCTGGTTCCACAGGTAACTTAAGTGCAGCGCACTTCGACAGGCCATCAGCAATGTCGTTCTGAGCTCTTGGAACATGTTCCATTTGTAGGCCGTCAAAGTGCTCTTCTAGCTTTCTCACTTCATCAACATAAGCTTCCATCAACGGACTCTGATAACTTTTGTCCACATGGCGGATAACAAGCTGTGAGTCACCCCTGACAATGAGCTTCTTGATCCCAAGGTCTACTGCGATCCTGAGACCGGCAAGCAAACCTTCATACTTTGAAGTATTGTTTGTTGCTTGCTTCTTTGGAAAGTGCATCTGGACTACGTACTTGAGGTGCTCTCCGGTGGGTGCAACAAGTATACGCCCTTTTGGCGCTTATGTAGCGAGAAGGCGCCATCAAAGTACATCAACCACTCTTTGCTTGCTTCCTTGCGGGGATGCTTGCGTTTCGGAATTTCTTCATCTGTGTTGGCGTCCATTCTGCTATGAACTCCGCCAATGCTCTGCTTTGGATAGTTGAAGTGCTCTCAAACTTGAGGCCAAAGCTTTACAGTTCCAGTGCCCACTCAACAATCCTGCCCGTTGCTTCTGGATTTTGCAGTATCCTCTTCAGTGGAAAACGAGTGACTGTGATCTCATGTGCTGGAAGTAATGGTGCAGCTTTCTCGAGGCCATGAGGAGGCCGAAAAGCAATTTCTGCACACCAGAGTACCTTGACCTAGCCCCCTGCAGAAGGGAACTGACAAAGTAAACTGGGCGTTGCACCATTCTTTTCTGCATCTTCTCATGCGTCTGCGCAGATCCATCCTTGTCGGGAGCAGAGCTTGTCGGTGAAGCCCCCTGCTCGTCGCTGGATGCATCTGCCATGGTTGCTAGCTCATCATCCGCCTCCCTCTCCGCTACTAATGCAGCACTAACCACTTGATTGGTTGCCGCTATATATAGCAGCAACTTCTCTTGTGGCTTAGGTGCGACAAGTGTTGGAGTGGAGGATAGGTATCTCTTCAAGTCCTGCAGCGCAGCCTCCGCTTCCGGAGTCCATCTCATCGGACCTTCCTTTTTCAAAATTTTGAAAAATGGCGAGGCGCGCTTCGATGAACCTAGATATAAACCTCTTTGAGGGCAGCTATGCAACCGGCAAGTCTTCGTACATCCTTGGCGCTTTGGTGCTTGATCGCTCAATGGCCTTGATCTTGTCGGGATTGGCTTCAATTCCCTGCTTGAGACCACGAAGAACCCGAGAAGCTTGCGGAAGGGACTCCAAACACACACTTCGGGGTTGAGCTTGAGGTTGATCTTGCGCCAGATTTGCAAAGGTTTCGTCTAAATCTTGAATCAAGTCGCCTTGTCCTTGCTTTTGACCACTATGTCATCCGGTAGGCTTCCACATTTACGTGCATTTGCGGCTCAAAAGCGTCATGGACTACTCTTGCAAATGTTGAACCAGCATTCTTTAATCCGAAAGGCATCCGTGCGAAACAATATGTGCCACATGGGGTGATGAATGCGGTCTTCTCCTCATCTTCTTACGCCATGAAGATCTGATGATATCCACAGTATGCATCCAGAAATGAAAGCAAATCACATCCGGCCGTGGAGTCAACAATCTGTCGTCTTGGCGGCAAGGAAATGGATCTTTGGGACAAGCTTTATTGACATCGGTAAAGTCGATACAAAGCCTCCATTTCCGTTTGCCTTCGATACAACTACAGGATTGGCCAACCACGTGGGATGGAGCACTCCTCGACAAGGCCCCGCTGCTTCCAATTTCTTGATTTTTCTGCGATGAATTCTTGGCGTTCCTGCTCGCTTCCTAACTTTCGCTTGGCGGGCGCGCATGAGGACAAGCGGCAAGATGGTGCTCAATACTCACAGGAACACCGGGGATGTCGGGCGGTTGCCACGCAAACCGCGTCGGCGTTAAGCCCGCAGGAAAGCAGCGGCGCGCCTTCCTATTTAGGGTCGAGAGTGGCGCGATGGTGAAGGTACCACCGGTGCCGTGCTCATTGGCGGTCACTTTCTTGGTCTCTGGTGGAGCTGCCGCCGTCCTCTTACACTTGCGGTGGAGCTCGATGGTGCGTCCTCAGCGGTAGCGCAGCACTCGAAGAGGTGCGCTTGCTTGAGTGGGCATCGAGCTCTTGCGGACTTGGTCTTCTTCTTCGCCCGGAGCTTCAGCGACAAGTGGCTTACAATCTGCTGCAGCTGCTGCTTCGGTAGATCTTGTCGGCGCAGATAAGAGCATCCTTCTTTTCGCCCGAGGGCAGAGATGACACTTGCTCGGGCCTGGCATCTTGACATGTTGTATGCATAGTGAGAGGCTGCCATGAATTTGGCGAGTCTTGAATGACCAAGTATCCCATTGTAAGGCAATGGAAAGTCAGCAACGTCAAAAGTGACACTCTCAGTCCTGAAGTTCAACTCGCTGCCAAATGTCACCGGCAACGTGATCTTTCCCTTCGGCTTGCTCCTTCCCGGATTGATTCCTTGGAATGTGCCGGTCTCTTCGAGCTCGCCATCAGGGATCTGGAGTTTCTGGAGCACCGCGGAGGAGATTAAGTTCAAGCCGGCCCCGCCGTCAACTAGCATCTTAGTGACCTTGAGGTTGCGGATAGTTGGTGAGACCAACATCGGCAAGCACCCGACCGCGATTCTGCGATCGGGGTGGTCCTCGATATCAAAGATGATAGGCATCTGGACCATTTCGGAGGCTTGCGTGACTCGATGGATGGATTACGCGCATTGACTTCCGCATCCACTTTGCTTGAGCTGGCGGTGTGAAGTATGCGAGAGAAGCACCGCCGTCAGCGCACAGGACCTCTGTGGCTTTCTCGGAACTCCTGCTCATCGGTCTCGTCATCATCCATGTCTTCATCATCGTGTCGTCTTCATCCTTGTCGCGGCCGCGGGGAGTCTGTCTCTTGCGCTGCTTGGCCTTGCCGCGGCGTCCTCCTCGATCGGGGCGTTTCTTGATAGCTCCTCCAGGCACCTTCTGCGCCTTCTCCTTGTCGCGTTGTTCGTATTCAGCCTTCTGCTGCTTTCGACAAGCTGCTCGACCTTTTGCAGCTCACGGAGGTCATGGCCCTTAATGCGGTGGATCTTGCGATCTTGTTTGTTGGAGCCGTCACCTTGTCGGCGACCGCCACATCCTGGCAGTTGGTGCGAGCGGCAACCTCCTTGCCGGAGCTACCAGCTTTGGCTTTCTTGGCGCCGCGTCCGTTGCCGGACTGCTCAACAACTAGCACATCTTTGCCTTTCTTCTTCCTGTTATTCCACCGCCGGTTTTACTTTGCCGGGGCGGTCTCCTCACTATCAGATCCTCCTGCTTCAGTATTCTCTCCGGGGAGTCTCCTCCCTTCCTCAGCACGTGCACACTTGTCGGCCAGGGCATAGAGCTCACTGACGTCTCTGATCTTGCACATCGCCATCTCCTCCCGCATCATGCGGTTTCGCACGTTCTGATGGAACGCGCTGATTACCGCGGCAGGGTGGACATCTGGGATGTTGTGCCGTACGCGGCTGAATCTCTGAATGTACTTGCGCAGGGGCTCTCCTTCCTTCTGGGCAAGCTGATGAAGGTCGCTTTCTTGGCCATGGGGCTTGTGGCCACCTGTAAAGGCGCCGACAAACTGATGGTATAGATCTGCCCAAGAGGATATGGAGTTGTCCGGCAAGTGCATGAGCCAGGATCTGACATTGGGCTTGAGCACCAGCGGGAAGTAGTTGGCCAGGATCTTGTCGTCAACGCCCCCCGGCAGCTTGCACCGCGATGGTGTAGATGTTGAGGAACTCCGACGGATGCGTCTTGCCGTCGTACTTCTCTGATGCGTCGGCGAAATTCTTCTTCTTTGGGCCCTGGACTTGCCGCAGCTCACGAGTGAGCATAAGGCAACCTCGCGTCGCTAAGTCGCTGGTTCCTGGCGCATGCATGTCGACAGAGGGCCCAGCGTGCTGGTCGGATTGACGCCGCGCTTCTCTTCGGCGCTCGATGCGAGTTCGAGCATTTTCTTGCTGTCGTTCGTGAAGAACTTGGCGCTGATCGCGACGAGCTCGTGGATCCGATGATGCGGTGGAGTCGCTGTCGAGGTGGATCCGGTGAGTTGGCGATCTTGGCCTTCGGGGCGGAGAGTGCATGGTGGTTGCACCCCACGGTTTACGTCGCCACCGTCTGTGTTTGGCAGTCCTGCGGCAGCGATACACTTTCGGCTGCAGCGGGCGTCGCCGTTAGCAAAGCGATGAGACTACGAATGGTGGCCCTCCATTCGCCGACCTTGTCGGCTGTTGGAGGTAATCTAGGAAGCAGATTGAGCTCTCGCCAAAGCTTCTGCTGGAGTGGTGGGTGGCGGTGGTGAGCGGCGCGAGGAGCGGATATGCTCGGACTTCTAACTATGTTAGAAGGAGCAGTATCCCGTCCAGCGACCGTGCCTCGCTTCAGCGCCAAAGATGTTGGCGTGCATGCTGGTCTTGAGCATCCGAGATCCACCAGCTCGATCTTGGTCCAACGGCGTATGGCGTTATGAATACCATGTATTTGTCGGTCCCGCGCCTCTTGAGATGGCGCGGTGCATGTACGGACGCCGAGGTCTGCGCAGCCTTGTCCTTGGACTTGGCAGCACCGTGGGCTCCCCCGTTGACGTCCATTCTTCCGCCGACGTCTACCCCACCACCCGTTTGCTCCGGTGGTGGTGGGTTAACAGCGGACAGAGCGTGCGCCATCGAAGCCTTCTTCTTGGTGGCATGTCGATGAAGATGATGAAGATCTAGCTTCGGCGTGGGCGCGGATCAGGTTCACACAATCTCGGCGCCCCTACAGCACGCCAAAGATGTCGCGGAGGCTGACCTGGCCCACGAACACCTATGGGACGGCGGACCGAGCCCCTTCGGTTGGCGAGGCGGAGGTCGCCGAAAAGCAGATCGAGTCGGTAACACGCACGGTTTACCCAGCTTTGGAGCTCTCCGGAGAGATAACACTCCTACTGCTGCATGTCTGAATGTATTGAGTTCTTGCTCGGGAGCGCTGAGTGCTACAGTACACACGAGCTGCTAACGAGACCGAGCGTGGGGAACCGACCCTTTCTACGTTGCGCATGGGCCTCCTTTTATATGCTAAAGGGGTCTCCGACAGGTGGCAACGTAGACAAGGGTAAAAATGGAAAAGGAGTGGTTGGTACAGCTACTTGTACAGTGTATCATACCTAACCCTGACGGCAGGGGACAAAGGCATTAAATGCCCGTCTACGTCGCCCTAACAGTGCAGAAAGGGACCGTCAGGGGCGCCACCGCTTGCCAGATGGCAATCATGTCAGCGCCGCTTGCCACCGCGCTCCGGCTGGCCGCCTGACCTCTTGCCTGCCGACGCTGGAAAGGTCCCGAGGCGACCGCGTTAGTGGATCTGCCTTGGAGCGCAGTACAAAGTGGTGGTCTACGCATGACAAGCGCCTTGCATGCAGTTGTTGTCTTGTCGCGTCCAGGAAGCTTGTCGCTCACCGGGCCTTACTGCAAGCTCCTCTTGCCGGGGCCTTGTCTCCTAGGTGCCTTGGGTGGCCTTCCCGGCAAGCTCCTCCTGTCGGGGCCTTGTCTCCTTGGCTTGAATACTTTGTTCTTGAATGGCTCCAAAGGAAACACGGAGGATCTTGGCGGTCACCCGGTAGGCCTTGCCGCGGAGGGCTGCAACTGCCCGTGCACAAGTTCGGGATACTATGGTACCCCTACTCTAGTACACCGACAGTGTGTGTCTGTGTGTGTGTGTGTGTGTGGTCATATGCTTGATACATACAAAGTTTTCTAACCTCCATATTGTTCATCTTTTAAATTTGAATTTGCATTGGCAAACTTACTAGGGATACCATGAAATGTGAAATCCATGTTGAGATCACTATATCACAAACTCACTCTAATTCAACAACTCGTCATAAATCAATTACCACGTTGAGATTAGTATTTGCAAGGAAAACACTGGTATTGTAATACACATAGATTCGTTCGACAATTTAAAAGGTTCCTTTCGTATTCTCGAATTGTAGGACCCAACGGCGTACCAGCCAGACCTTGGCTCGTGTTGATCCTAAAAAAACCGGGCTCGTGTCCTTCGGTGGCGTGCGTGGTATGCACATTAGGCAACCCCAACCAGTCGAGCCTCAGCGTTTCAAGTCGAAATATCTGGCGGCCAGAATTCCAGCCCTAGAAAATTCCCCTCATGTCCCCGATCCATAATGACTACTGATGAACAACGGAGGGATGCTTTAGTAACTAGACAACGTTACCTACCTGCCGAGCATGGTTCAATTCCCTCGGTTGCCGCTCGTCAAGGTCACCCGTCAACTGCATTGCCTAGTACTACTACTACTACACTAGGATGAGCACAGAATTGAGCCCGTTTGTTCGTGCCTAGTACTTGAGTTAATATATCAGGCAATGCACTGGTACGGAGGGAGTATCCTTTTATTCTGCATATATAACTTGTCTGAAGTCTAACTAAGCAAAATGTTTGACCAAATCCTTTCTTAAGAAATACAACAAGACAGATGTACAGCTTGAAAATTTATTGCATGATGCAGGTTATGATATTGTTTGAATCCTGGATCTTAAATTTCTAAAAATCAAAAGTGAGCATAAATTCTTGAAACTAAGCATGGTCACGTGATATGGCACAAACATTACTTCGTAAGTTTTTCTTCAATTTGAGACAAGCTGCTTATGACAAGTTGCACAAATGAAGAGCCAAGGTATTTTGGAACAAAGACCTGTCACGTTAAAGCGACGCTTTCACTATTGAAACCGTGGGCGTTCGTGCATCACGAAGTCCCCGCTTCTCATCGGCAGGTGCCGTCCGAGCAAGCGTGTGAGTCGACAGGGAGGCATCGAGCGAACCGCTCGCCGGCTGTCGAGGCGTCGCGAAGCGGAACGCTGTGCGAGAATCACCGGGGCGAGCCCTTTGACCAGGCTCCGCCGCCCACCGTCGTCCCAACTGCTCCCACTTTTTATGTCGCCGGCGCCGCAGTTTAAATCAACCCCGCACTACCCGGTACCGCTACAATCCTCTCTCTTCCTCTCCGATTCCCTTGTCATCTACCTCCAACTAGCCTGACATAAACGTACGCCATGCCGCATCACGATGGTCTACCCTTAGTGTTCCAGTTTCCTGAGGAAGACACCTAGCCGGAGTCTCAAGAACATAAGGCGCTTTGGGACGAGCTTGAACTGGCCTTGCGGGAAGACGCCGTGCCTTTCCCCGCTCCCGTTCCGGCACCCGTCGCCCCGACTGCGCTAGCGTCCATCCCCGTGGGATTGATGGGCTGGGAGCCGCACATTATCGCCGAGCTTGATCCCACGGGGTTCCACGAGGTCCTCGCCGACTTTCACGCGCCCATGCACCTGCCAGCGCATGCGCCTGCGCGTGCACTGATGCGAACGACCGTGCACCTGCCAGCGCATGCACCTGTGCGTGCACTGGCGTGCGCGCCCGTGCCGGTGCCCGTGCACACGAATGTCTCCGCTGCACCGTTGACAGCGCTTGTCCCCGCGCGGGTGCCAGTGCCCCCCTCAGTGGCATGGATGGCCGCCGTCGAGCGCTTCCTTGCACCAACGCCAGTCGCCACCTCCCGCTAGTTGACTCGCTCCGAAGTCCAGAACATTTTGGCCTTCCTTGAAGCTAGGCCAACGTCCAGGAGTACGCCAACAACGGCGCCAGACGCCGCCGTCGCCGTCGGTCGATGGCCCGACGACACACGAGCACGCAGAGGAGCCGCTTCCCACGCGAGCGCCCCGCTGCCGCCGCGTAATCTAAATTTGCCATGAAAAACGTTCGGATTGCCATGCTTAAAATCTGAACGTTTATCATTTCCGTTTATTTTATATCGATCGTCATATAATTTAAAGTCGGAGTCAGACTGAATGAAATGTATGGTTTGATCGATTGAATGTTCTGCTAGAGCCGTATCAAATTAAATATAAAACGTCATCAAGCCACATGTATTCCTTGTCATCCAACGACCTAGACTGCTTCAATGTCGAGCGCTCAACACGTTTAGCATGCAGTTAATTTCATGCCAAAAATAGTGCTAATCACATGACAACACGCAAATAATATCTAGTAGTTAATATCCGCATGCACTTAATATACTTCCAAATTAACGTGCATTGCATACCACCGACTAGTGCTGCTAGTACGTGAAACTGGTGCCGTGACTTGTGAGCGCGTCCCGATATAGTAGCGGCAACATCGCCATGAGCTCTTCCTTTTGCCCATGCGTCTAAGCAGAAGGGAGAGAGAGAGCACACATGGAACCCACCAGTAAGTGAAGGCGAATAGTACTAAAAATAATATTACATGTTATCCATTAATTAGGATGTGGTAATATAAAAACATTACATGAACAAAGGGGGTACAACAAACATTGCTATTCTATGTATGTTGCCTATTGACGTCTTGACTTGAAGGCCCGGTCGCATGTTCGATCCTCGTCCTTTATTTTTAATTTGTATATGGGTCCAAATTTGTTTCATGACATGTGGGCCCCTCGGTGGCAGTTTGTAGCACTTCAATTTGTGGGTCGAAATTTGTTCCATTCCAAGTGGACTATCGGTGTGTAGTTTTGTAGCTTATTTACAATAATTAAAGAGAACAACATAGTTTTCTTCAATAATACCATGGTGCGACGTTGAAGGCGAGAAAGGGCGTGCGAGAGGCGATGACCGAGCGAGAGGAAATCAACTAGGGGAGTTGCGTGGGTTGCAGCGGTGTTTGGAGTAGTTGTGGGCGAATGCTATGAAAATATAATCTAAACCGACGGAATAAATGCCTACACAAATTAATCCAGGTTGGAGTGCCCTCGCAATGTAAATAGCTCCGGCTTTGCAAGGGATGGAGAGGTAGTAGCTTCAACGCGTGGAAGATACGGTGTGAGAAAGCGAGATCAATCGAGAGACATATAGATAGAGAGACAAAGTTAGTGTGGTCCGACATTCATTGAACAAATATATATGCTCTGGAGAGATATTGTCCGATTGAGCTTTTTGGCAAGGGTGAGGGCTGTAAGATAGAGCTTGAGAGATGATCCAGTCACAGACGTGTAGATATATTTTGTGCATGGGAGGAAGCAAGGCCAACCGATCACATAGGGTCGCCGTGCGATTGAAAGAGTGAGACGGGTTGGAGAGAGTGACCTAGATAGACGACGTGCATGAGAGAGTATACAATGTGAATAGGTCGAATTGGGCTCAAACATGGTGATATATCATTTTTGTCTGAGAAAGAGCGAGGTCAATCGAGACATACGGTGAGAGAGAGAGAGAGAGAGAGAGAGAGAAAGATTGAGTGACCGTGGCCCACCATGAGGTCGAAAGAGCGGCAGCGGCTTGGATGGACTGACCTAGATAGACAATCTGCGTGAGAGAGTATAGAGTGTGTCGATCGAGGACCGAACAGGCACATATATCATTTGTGCGAAATAAAACGAGGTTAAACGAGACTCTGATAAAGAGAGCGAGATTGAGCGAGTGTTCCCCGCCGTGCGGAAGAAAGAGTGAGACAGTCTCGAGAGAGTGACCTAGATATACAACGTGCGTGCATGCGCACGAGAGGTTGGGGGGGCTAGATAGGCAATGCATGTATTTAGCGCGAGAGGGTGAGTGGGAGAGGGGGGATGGGGTGCAATGGCGGGTGTGTGAGGTAAATACATTTGGTAACAGAGTGGAAAAAGGGCTTGTGTAGTTGAGAGACTTAGAGATCGAAACATGCAGAGAAAGAATGAACGTGGGTTGGAAACCGATAGCTTCCTAAGGGGTTAGGAGAGGAAGATTGACCGATACAGGAAGTATGTAGCGTTTGTGCAAGGGGGTGCTAAAAACAACATTTGAATGTACAAAGTACGAGACTTAATATCGATGTTTCAATTCGGTGTACATTGTAAGATGAACCGAGGACCAGGCATACGAGTAATTATTTGAATTAGTGCCATACTAAGTTTGAAAAGTTGACATTGACTCAATTTGTTGTGCTATTTTGTAGGTCATATGTTTGAATCCATCCAAAGTTTTCTCACTACCATGGTGTTCATCATATACATATGAATTTGTATTAAAAAAGTAGCATGGATACGGTGAAATCACGAAATCCACGTTAGAATTGGAGATCGCTACGTGACACACTCTAATTCAAATAACTAACTACGTGACACACACTCTAATTCAAATAAATAATTATGTGACACACTCTAATCCACGTTAAGCGTGGGTACCGTTCGATTTTTTTCAAATAAATCCTCATTAATTAATTTATAGTACTCCTCTGTTCACTTTTATAAGACCTTGAAGACATTTCAGACAATGTGCAAACCAATTCATTTTAAGTTGTGCAAACGACTTACAAAAGTGAGCGGATGGAGTATCTCGTTCGAATGACTAATTATTGCAAGGAAAACACGGGCATGGTAATAAATACAGATTTGTTTGCAAATGAAAGAAGATTCGTTTGCATTCTCAAATGTCGGCGCACCAGAGCAGACCTGGTCGGTGTCGGGTGGGCGCTGCATCGGTGCCTTAAAGGAAACTGCCTTTGGGTCAGCGACATGTGGGCCAGCCACCTGTTGGGCCCACATGTCATGGACACAAAGGCAGGTGCCTAAAGGCACCAAGCATAATCTGTCGGGGTGGTCGTGTGTCGGACGGACGCGTAGCACCCAGCCACCCACCCCTCCCCCAAAAAAAGGAAGACGACAATATAAGTTCGCGCTTCCACGTTTCGGATTGAAATATCTGGCGGCCCCAATTCCAGCCCTGCAAAATCTCTCGTCTCCACCGTCCCCTTCCGACCCCAGATTGCTCAAATACCTAATTCGCCGCCAACCCTCGAATCGCCCCTCGTCTCGACTCTTTCCCCACCGTTCCCCACCTCTGTGCGGACGACAGCGACGAAAACGGCGGTCGCTTCACCACCGCATCGGAGCTACCTCATCTCGCCCTCGTCCACCGCACCGGTGGTCCACCGACAACGTCGGCCGCCGCAACCGACGTGCCTCCACGGACACCGAGTTCCACCGCATCAGGTGCGCTTCACCGACGCCGTCTCCCAGCTCACGGGGCTACTTCACCGAGCACATCGTCGCACCTCCGCCCCGAGGCCGTTGGGGCTTCACCAGCGGTCTCGTCCACCGCATCGGCGCTCCGCTGCCACTCAAGATCTGCATCCGTGCGCGCCAATAGCCAGCACATCACCCTCAACGGCTCTGAAGTGACCGCACTCTAGCTACCCGAGCATGCCCAAGCGGCGGCCGAACTAGGTATCCACACATCACTCCCTTGTGCACTGTTCCGACGATGTTTGGATATCCTTTCACTGCTCTCTTAGCTTACGCGCTATGCAACTCTGACTTTAACTCTTATTTCTTACGGAGATATCATCGAAACAAGCAAATCCATTTTTAGCAAAGCATGGCGTACTCACGGGATCTGGTACACATCCCGCACACCCGTATAACCTTGTAAGTATCATCCTCGGTACAACATCAAGGTCGATTCCTCTTATTTGATCAACCATTCGCCGTGTAAAAATGCAGAGGGGATGCAAGGAGCACAAGGCCTGCACATCCAAGCAAGTGGTAACATGGACTTGTACATGGAACATCCCAAGCGCCAGCAGAGCTGCGATGAGCACAGCCTGTGAGCTAGCGTAAGTCCCTGCATTTCATTTAATTCATCTTGGCATTCGTGTATGATTTGTGTGAAGTGGCTGATCCATGAATTCAAGTTACCAGGGGCGAACATTTAACTTAAAAAATACGAAGGCACTTGCACTTTGGAAATCAACATAACTTGAAAAATGTGAAGCTACATGCACTTTGAAAACCTGCTAATGATCCCAAGTAGTTCAGATTATAAATACTAAATGATGCAAGCACCAAAAAAACAAAATGCAACATGGTGACAAGGACTACAAACATGGTCTGTACCTGCTTGAGTTATTTGTTCTTTGGCTGAAAATATCGAAGTGTAATTGCACGTATAACCAGTGCGCAAACTGTATATCAATATATCTATCCTGCACAAGTATGCCAATAGTTTCAAACAACAGACTAGAAAAGTATTTATGCTATGTCGTCATGATATTGACGACACTGGGACTTTCTGGTAGATGGCCTCGGCATTTCCTCAAGCTATGAAAATGCACTATAATTTGCTTGTCATCAATGCCTGCAAATCTCTGTCTCTCTCAACATAGTAGATCATCATTAGACACTAAATCCTTCAATGAGCTTGCAAAATGCTTGCATTAGATCCCTCATTAGACACTATATGTTCATCACCAGGAGCATGTAAAATGTTTGCATCAAATCCTTCATTAGCAGTCTGTTCATTAGACACTTCAGGCTCAAGAACAACATGAGCTTGTATGTTTGCACCAGAAACTTGATTAGATCCATCAGATTCAATCAGTACATTATTGATTGGGGGAGTTATAAAATAAGCAGAAATTGGTTTCATTTTCTCATAGATTCCCTACATGCAAGCAATTTTACAACACCGTCGGGTTTAACTATTGGCCAAAAATTGAAGAGTTGAATTATATATAATCAGGGATGTGATGTACCTTTCGTTATGCATGCTACTCTTGCAAGTTGCGATGTCCGTTTGCAAGCTCGATGCCATGCCCGTCTTGCTGCCGCTGCCTCCCACGTGAGCTACACCCAGGTTGGATCTTCATCTTCTTGTCCATCTGTTAAGCTTGAAGCCCGCGACCGCCCTCAACGAGGGCGCGAGGAAGTGCTGTGTTAGTCTGTCCAGCGGCAGCTAGGTTAGGAGCGAACCAGGTGGAGGTGGAGTGAATGAATTGGGATTTTTCCTCTGTCGATCGATATGGGAGGCGCTCAATTGGGCCATGAGCCTGCTATAGGGCCTGCCTTGCACTTATGTTATTGGCCCATCAAATTGAAACATTTTCTTCATTTTTACATTGCCCGCTCGTTCATTGGGACGAACAAAACTAGCGTGGGCCAACCTGACGACTCAAACTAGGTGCACACTTTCTAGCCACCTTAGGCGCCGCCCATACCAGCCCCTATGGTGGCGTTGCCCTTTTGCGTGTATGATTGGATAGTGAAAAATATTCCATGGCGCTTTTGATTTACCCACAGAATGGTTGAATTGCTTGTTTCTATGAACTAAGTTAGCCAATAATGTGAAGGATGCCGATCTTTTCATCCTATTGTAGATTGCTTAGATCTCGATATGCCAAAAGTAATCGCATGAAATATCTGATAAAAGCCAATGTATGTGTTTGGCTACAACTAGTCGACTACACGTCCTCATATAACATATCAGGGCGCACCATCTTACCGATTAACCATTCGACTTACCCATGCGGTGTGGGAAGAAAGAAGTATTGGGACTGCGTATCCAAGCAATTGATGCCATGGACTCCTTCTTACAACCTTGTAAGCAAAAAGAAGTTGCAGTGTGCCTATACAAAGAACTAGCGTAAGTTCGCCACACTTCTCGAATTTTAGTTAGCCACTTGTTGCAAAATTGTTCAATTACGTTGCTTGGCTTAATTTAGTTTGCTACTGATTACATAATGGCACAGCCTGTTAATCATATTGTAGACTGCGCCTATCTATGTGTTTGATACTTACTGTTAAGAATTACCTGTTTGCCTTAACTTAAATATCTACTTGTTTGTTTAACTGCTTTGCTTTGCTGCAACAAATAGGTTACAATGATGTTAATAACTACTTTTCAGCATCCAATTGAAACTCTTTAATTCCTTGTTTGTTTAACTGGTTTGTGTGTTATAACTCCCAGCTTGAGATGTTTTGCTAACTTCAACTTTTCTGAATCAATCGAACTTTAATGGCAAAACAAGTTAGCCCAAGATCAAAGAGCGAGGTCCCCATGGACGTTGCATCATCCCACAACAGTGGCACCGGCCCAATCGTGCATTATGAATTGCCAACTGTTGATGCTCTAGAGGCTAAACTAGTGGTAAAAAGAGATTATGCTTCGCACTTAGAGATGAAGTTGACATGTTGAGGAAGCAAACAACACAATCACAAGCGAGTACTCAAGACAACCATTAAATATTTGGTGGATTTCAAAACAAAGCAAGCTGAGACCCACCAGATTGTTAAGGTCTGAAGAAAAAAAGGAAATTAAATTCCTACTTGGTAAATCATAGGTGAAATGTTCTTTCCATAGTTGAATAACCTTTGTGTTGTTTGTTCATGTAATCAATCAAACCATTTGTTTTAGAGATCATGTAATAATTGTTTTTTTTTTTTTGGTTTGTAATTTTATTTGAGCACAAGTCTGTATTAATTGATAAGACTCGGAGACATTTCATTTGGATTGCTGTGCCAGACCTACAAATATGCCAATCGGGCTGAATGTGCATTCAGCAATAGTAGTAGTATAGATGGACCATAAGTGGCACGCATCGGAAAGGGCCAAGATGTTGGCTAAAAAAAGGATGCTGTTGTAGCCAAAAAAAAGTACAACGGCCTGGCTTATGTATGTTAGTTGATATTATTGATCCATATACTCTATAAGTGTTTATATGTCTATTAGTTCTATACATTCTTGGTTGATTGACTCGGTATTTGAATCTTGATACATCTCTTGTGTACATATCTAAATGGGAGTACACATTATGCTGCGTGTGACATTTCAGTTGGACATGAAGTGTTCCAAATATTCGAATTCACCTTAAACTGGATTCTAGTTTGAATTTGAGTATCGGCATTTGTAAACCATATTCATATATGACGATGGAATACATCTTTGTCGTCCTTTTGAAGGTATATAAAACACATAGAATGATTTATAAATATTCATATAGGAATACAAAATGGATTCAAATTTAGTTGCTAGGGTAAACGTGGATGCTTATTGTCCCAAAATTCAAAGAAGATCCAAAATGTCCACTCCCACGGCTGCCGAAGCCAAGTGTTTGGGAGATGGAAATTACTGTCTAACCATTACACGGACAATCCATCGGCCTGATTTCCACTGCTCTAAATAGGGGTAGGTTAGTAACTTCAATTAGACGTGACACGACCGCCTCTGAGCCCATTCCGGCACGGTGGGCATCAAACATGGGCGGCAAAACTCATTTGATTCAAGCTTGTCCGAAAGACCTCTGTTTCTCCCTCCATTCCCCATTCATACACAGTGGGCGGCAAAACAAACTCGACTCGGCAAAAATCGATGTAGGCAAATATATTCAATAGGGGCAGGTTTGTAACTTCACTCAGACGTGACACAACCGCCCTACCTGTCAGCCCTGTTCATACACTATGGGCGCCAACCATGGGCGCCAACCACCCTCTCCTCGGCCGAAATTGCTCTGGGAAAATATTGGCGAGATGCGAGATTACCGTCCTATCCCAACCGACGAGACGTCCAAATTTTAAACGGGGGCTAAGTTCGTAAACTTCCCATATTTCAGACAGGCGCGTTTCCCAAAAACATGGTTCCCCGTACCTCTCCCTCCATTTTCCCATTCATACACCATCCGTGCTAGAACACCCTATCCCCACACCAGCCTCCGTCCGCCACCCCATCCATCGCCGCCGTCCTCCACCACATCCATCGCCATCGTCCTCCACCATGCCGGAGCGCCTACCAAGACCGCGTCGTCCACTGCTAGAGATGGATGTCTCTCATCCACGGCGACGGACCAATAGCCTTGCATCACGTCCTCTCGCTTCATCAGCGTCGTCGTCCTCTTTGCCGGGGCGCTCACATGACCTTCTCTTCCACCACAACAGGACTTATCCCCCGATGCACCCGTCTACCTTCGCAGATCTACTTCAACGCCACCGACAGCCATCACACCCCTGATGCCTACACGGCGCCGCAAAAGAGGTGGTACTTCATATCTCCTCAACTTTTTGATCTCAACCAGAAAATAGATCTTAACTTGGTTACTCTACTTTCTTTTCAGCTCTTAGAATTTAGTTCTTAGTTCGAAGCCAACAATGGATTCTAAATATCATTTCTCCGGTTTGCAGCTTCAAATCTGCCATGGCACAGCCATAATACGGTTTAATTGATCATGCTTAGGGTTTAATTGATCCTGTTGGTTCCATGGTAGTTTCTTTAATAGAAATCGGAGGGGAAACCCTCTTTTGCGAAAAAAATATGCTTAGAGTTTCCCCCTTTTATGATCACTATACGATCAGAATACTTGCTTCGTGTCATAATAACACTACTCCACCCATCAAGCTAAACAAGCTTAGTTGTTCAAATACGAATATGATATTATTAAAACAGAGTTGTTTAGTTGGTCAGCTAAATGTTCCTAAATGAGTTTCAAAAATGCATGTTCGCCGCTCGGGTGTGTATCTCTACAGGGTGCCCACGGCGGGCCGGCCTACCCTAGGATTTTGGGTCGTCCCAGGCCTCGATTCCCCTCTGTTCTACTACGCGCTTCCGATCTCTACTCGCCCCCAGCCGCCTGCCTCGCCGGAAACTTGCCGTCCCCGGACGGCATGACTCTAGGAGGATACGTCGGACTAACAGGAGGCCAGGATCCGCTCGCCCAACAGCGTCACCGCTGCCCGGGCGCGCCGCCGTGCCTACCTTCCTAGTCCGTTCAGGGCTCAGGCATGCAGCACCCACCAAGCCAACCCGATTTATCCTGAGATACGTCCTCAACACTCAGCAGCCACTCCTCATCACCCATTTTCTAATTGATTCATCACTCATTACGCAAGACTGTCATTAGGGTTTGTTGTGTGCTCAGTGCTACCTACGCTTAATGGTTCAGATGTATTTCGGTAATCTTTAGTACCTCTAAAGTTCACATGGTTTTCAAAATTCCGTCTCTCGGAATAGAAACTAGTCATTTTGGATTGTTGATCGTAGTGACATTGACCCAGATTACTACTGCAAGCCAGGTTTGTTGACAATTTTACTTTTCTTTCTTACTCATTCGATATAATATCCAATTATTCACGTCGATTAGTTGCAAACAATAAGTGCTAGACAAACTTCTTCATTCAGATTTTGGACAGTCTCTTACTGCAGTTACAATTCTGCATACTTGTCCTAGTAAGCTCACAAGTAAATGATTGATTCACTACATCTATGCTTGCCTTGTCCTATTTGTTGTCAATATTCTTTTAGGGTGGACCACCCTGTTTCTAAATACTGGAACTGTAGACATGAGTGAATAGTATTTCTCTATGTGATCTCTTCCATCATGTGTGGGTAACGAACACTGCATTGTATAGAGAGAAAGTGTCATTTCCAGGTTTTACATAGGTTTCGATCTTTTACATGGAATACAATCTGCCTACTTGCTTTGTGTCGCACTACCAACACTCCACCCTTGAAGCTAAACATTACGCCACTCATAATTGCTTAGTTTATTTGTTCAACTACGAATTTCATATGATTCTAATGTTCCTACTTTAGTTTTGAAATGTGTGCCTGCCTGTTATAGAGACATGAGGGGTTTGTATTTCTGTGTGTGGTCTGGTCAGTACGATTGTGGAGGTGAACCTTGCATATGCAGGGGTTTATAGGGAGACACTCTCCGAGTTGAATCCGCAATGCATTCCATAGATAATCTGACTACTTTTTATGTTTTCATGAATCTCAGATTCTGAACAACATCATAATGATTATGAGCTTGCATGCATGAAAAGAAAAGCAGAACAATGCCATGGTTGTCAAACTTGGCATTAAGGGACTGAAATCAAGTCTGGATGCAATGCAATGCAAACGCTCTCCTCCAACAGATTCATGCTCAGAATATGATCCTAACAGTGATTCTGAGCTAGAGGGAGACCTAAGTCAATGTAGCTCCCTAGTGGAGGAGTCAGAGGAAGATGCCCTATCTTATTCACCAATCAAGGTACTTGCTCTAACTTTCCAAGGTTACATTGCTCGCACATATCTTGCAATGGATGCTTTGCATTGCTTCTACTTTGTTGAACTGCCATTAGCTTAGTTTACACATCGTGTATGTGAATACGCCCTACCTATCCATTTTCAGTACATATTCCATCTGTCATCATACCATATTTATCCATTCAAATGACGTTCTTGTGTATCAGACGTTCAAAAGGAAGAGGGCAATTGCTGATCATGGAGGAGCACGAGCAAAGAATTTGGAAAAGGTAGTGGCACCTGATAAATCAAATAGCACATTAGGTGTAGTTGCAATATCACCTGACCCACAAAATACCCCATCTCTAGCAGACTCTAGCCCTACTACACTGGTCATTTCTGATGCCCCAACTCAGCAGATCCCAACTGCAGCAAACAGTATGATTATGCCGATTGACATAGCACAAGCTGTATGACGCAAAACCCCCATTGCAGCAAAGAGTACACCAAATCCAGTTGCCAAATCCCTTTTCGATCCAGAGAGAGCCCCAATTGCAGCAAATAGGACCCCTGTTCCATTTCTTCCCAGTTTGGAAGACGAAGCTTATGTTGTTGTCAGCAACTTTGTGCACATCTTTCCTTCATGGAAATATTATACCGCAGACACAAAACAATTTCCAATCTTCCTCGGCAACTTAGTCATTACTGCATATGTTTCTGCTGACAGAAGACACAAGATTTCATTCTTTTAAATAGGCGAGGAGCAAACTGGATTGTGATGACGAGCAAGGGTTGGTTGCGCTTTTCAAACACTTGTTGATGAAGTATCGTTCCTACCTGAGGCAAGAGCACTCTGATGGCAAGCCTCTGAATGAAATTTCTGTAAAGTCTCCGGTGTTACATTTATCCGACGGTGACTGGAATAATCTTGTTACACATTGGTCTCGGCTGCAGCGTAAGGTACTGTCTATGATATCACATCACAATTTGAACTACATTTCTGCATTTTCCTTAATGTCTCACTTGTACGAAAATTGTTAGCAGAAGAACATTCGTTCTCAAGGGACCACAGAATCTAGCAACTATACTGCACACTGCATTGCTCTTGTGAGTACCTCTTGCCCTGTATGACCATACTTACTTCGTAGCTGTTTGATTATGTAGCATCATTGCACATGTTAGCCTCATAATCGTCCATTTGGTGGACATTATAAGATCCGTATGGATTATTACATAAATTTAGAATCAACCCAATGCTTTTGAAGACGTTTAGCTCTGCAGTCCTTGGTCTATCACTGTACTTACATTAACAGCTACTCCCTCCGTCCCATAATATAAGAACGTTTTGTCCAATACACCAGTGTTCAAAACACTCTTGTATTATGGGAAGAGGGATTGGTTCATTTTGTAGCATTCTGCATCTTATCTCCCTAGCCCACCATTTACTAAAAAAGATCAGATCTATTTTTAATCTTACCAACAAGTGTAATACACAGACAACGCCAGTGCAGAAGTGTAGCCCATTGCTCTTGTCACTACATTTTGTCCTGTAACGCTTGTACTTCCAGGGATTGGTAGTTGATTATGTAGCATCAATCTGCATCTTATCTTCATTATCCTCTATCCCTTCCAGTATTATCATATCTATAATTACTCTCTACAAAATTTAGAGTACAGGCAATGCTTATGAAGAAGATTTTGTGCTGAAATTCTTGAGTTATCCTTCCCTTGACATGGAGAAGGGCATTATAAAGCCGGTGTTAACTGTTAATGTAAGTCAGTCCTTCTAAAGCCTTTGTCCTCAACTGCTGTTTAATTTTCTCATACTCCCTATCGTTTACAACTGTTTAGTTTGTTGTTTCTACCAAAATGCATGTTCGTAAGAACCGTACGTTCTAAGTTTTACTTGTAAAACCAAATTCCTTATTCATACCATGCACATTACTTAATACTCCCTATATGTATGCTTGTTTTTGTGGATCTATAATCCATTGTGTGGTGAAGCAGCCCATGTTTGCACCTTGTCATCTCCTGTTTTATCTTACTGATGTGGCTGATGATATGAACAACATGCCATGCACATTATCCAAAATAGATACAATGATTTTCTTTGCCCATCATCTATGCTTGTTATGTTGACATGGTAATCCAGTAGTGTGGTGAAGCTCCCCGCATTATGAACAATGCCAAATTATGATATTGATATTTTGAACTTACTCTTTATTTTCTAATTTGAAATTGGATAGAATTGACAGAACAGTTATCATCTTTGTTTATACACGTGCAAAACCTGTCATCTCTCTGCTTTGTTTCAGGGTGATATGCCTGATGGCATGCACAAGTCTGCTGAAGGCTGTGAGACAAACCCAACATATATTGCAGCAAAGAAGGCAAAACATCTTGAAGATAGCGAGACAACCCCAAAGTCTTGTCTTGATGCAGTGTTCAAGTTACTTGAGACTAACAGTCAGACAAGCTCACAGAATTCGTTGTCTGAATCAGTTCGACTTCTTCAGTCCCAAGTTCTAGCAGAAAGGCATTCTGCAACTCAACTTCGACTTGAAGTCCTATCACTAAGAAAGATTGCGGAGACCACCAATGAGAACCTCATCGCTAAACAGCTACACCTGGAAGCTATGACCGACATGCTAGGACGGTCTCACAGCCTTGCTCAGCAGCTTGCGCAACAGTTCTCCCGCAAGGCTAACCTTTCTTGAACTGTCTTGGAAGTGGTCTCAGTTTAGTATTATTTTGTTACGCTGCAATGGTGCCCAGTTTTTGTAATCTGCTTCTTCGTTGCGCTTTATGATCACTGGTGGCGAACTTTGATGCCCAGTGGATGTAATATACCTTAAATCCTTTATTGTATAGTGTAGGTTTATTCTTCGTTACTATGCCGTAATTTTTTTATTGTATAGAGTAAGTTTGTTCTTAATTCCTACTAGTTACTGCCATCATTCGCTATCTGAAAAAAATTAGATGTAGTCGACCGGACCGAAACATTCGACTCTAACGGGCCAGGTTTTTAGCGGGCCACAATTGGGCTGGCCTGCGTCTTTCTTGGGCCCGAATGATTGGGGCCTTCACACATTGCGCCAGGCCCAAACTTACACCGGCCTATGTTTTAGTTGGGCCTTTTGTCGACCCAGCGCTTAGTTTGGCCCAAGTAGCGTTGGGCCATTAACAGGCTGAATATTGTACTGGACTGTTATGGCCGAGATGAAACCACGGGCCTTTAGCAGGCCAAAATGCATGTTGGGCCTAAATTTTCACTAGTTGTCGACGAGCCTTCAGCAGGCCGAAATGTAGACCGGGCCGTTTTGGGCCCAGTTAGCTCACGGTCCGTTACCAGGCCGAAACATATCTCGGGCCTTAGTTGGCCCACTGATATCATGGGCCTTTAAGAGACCGAAAGCTTAGCACAGGCATCAACGGGCCGAATTACGCGATTGGCCTTTAACAGGCCCAAAGTCACGTTGGGCTTAACTGTTTCCACCTTTAGCACGGGCCGTTAGTTGGCCGGATGTCCCATCGGACCATATATGGCCCATGGGCAGCACGGGCCATTCCCGGGCGAAAGTAACACCGGGCTGAAATGGGCCCATGTCTACATCAGGCCTCTAACAGGCCGAAAGTCATGGCTATAGTTGGGCCCAAATATTCGATTTAACAATTAACGGGCCAGATCGGCTTCGGGCGCAAAATGGGACCAAATATTGGGTGAACAATTCACGGGCGGATCGGCCGGGCGTAAATGGGCCCAAATATTGGGCGAACAATTAACAAGCCAGATCGGCCGGGCCGTAATGGGCCTTTATTAAGCAGCCGTTATTGGGCTGGCCCACTAGTACCTGATTAAATTCTACGAGCCTTTGACTGGGCCGGCCTTTTTAACCTATATGGGCCTCTGTTGGGCCCAGCCACGTGTCGACGTATCATAGGCATATCTCCTCCAATGGACGGGCGACATGTGGCCCACTGACGAGCTGACAGGTGGTCCCTTCGGCCAATCAGAATTTTACACGTGGAAATTTCCCATTGGTCAGGGCTGTTAACGGGTTACTGGATCCAAAATCCGACCCGATAGCTTAACGGCGTTCTGTTACGGTGGATGCCACGTGTCGGTCACCCTTGACGAAAGCACTTCCGTGACGCGCGATTTATCGTCATGAAAGTGGACACTTCCGTGATGATAATTTTGGTAATGTCATGGAACACTTGTACGACAGCACAGGTATGACTATCTTAATTCTGTCATAAAATCGTCATGGATGTACATGCATGACAAAAAACGCGACCTACTGTGACAAACACGTATCATCATGGAAGTGTATTTTTTTGTAGTGGTGGAGGCATACTCGGGGTGGGCGTGCCACTGTGGGGTGGGCGCCCTGCCTCGTGCCTTCCTCGTTGATGCCCTAACGTGCAGTCCAAGTCCCCTGGATTGCTTCCATTCCAAAAATAACTCTCCCGAAGGATTCATTTCGTTTGGACTCCGTTGTATATTCCTTTTCTGCGAAACACTGAAACAAGGGAAAAAACAGAAACTCGCACTGGGCTCTGGGTCAATAGGTTAGTCCCAAAAGTAATATAAAAGTGCATAATAAAGCCCATAAACATCCAGGATGGATAATATAATAGCATGAAATTATAGATACGTTGTGATCTCATCCGGGACTCCGAACAAACTTCGGTCACCAAAACACATAACTCATAATACAAATCGTCATCAAACGTTGAGCATGCAGACCCTACGGGTTTGAGAACTATGTAGACATGACAGAGACACATCTCCGGTCAATAACCAATAGCGGAACTTGGATGCTCATATTGGTTCCTACATATTCTACGAAGATCTTTATCGGTCAAGCCGCATAACAACATACGTCATTGCCTTCGTCATCGGTATGTTACTTGCCCGAGATTCGATCGTCGGTATCCTCATACCTAGTTCAATCTCGTTATCGGCAGGTCTCTTTACTCCTTCTGTAATACATCATCCCGCAACTAACTCATTAGTCACATTGCTTGCAAGGCTTATAGTGATGTGCATTACTGAGAGGGCCCAGAGATACCTCTCCGATACACGGAGTGACAAATCCTAATCTTGATCTATGCCAACTAAACAAACACCTTCGGAGAAACCTGTAGAGCATCTTTATAATCACCCAGTTATGTTGTGACGTTTGGTAGCACACAAAGTGTTCCTCCGGTATTCGGGAGTTCCATAATCTCATAGTCAGAGGAATATGTATAAGTCGTGAAGAAAGCAATAGCAATAAAACTAAACGATCATAATGTTAAGCTAACGGATGGGTCTTGTCGTGGAATTAACACGTCAGATGTCCTAGGGTGCGGACTTAGTCGTGAGGCCGCGCATCTATGTGGTAGCTTGAGAGGGGTTGAGCGGAATCGAGAGATGCAACACAAGACAAAGATTTAGACAGCTTCGGGCCCCAGGAAACATCATCCGGTAAAAACCCTACATGCTGTTTGAGGCTAGATCTCATTATCATCACCAGGGAGTCGCCGTAAACCGGCTCTCCTCTAGTTGTGTCTAGCCCTAGAGATTGTTTCTTGCTTCTAGCCTCTCCCCCTTTGGGGAGCCCTGCCCCTCCTTATATATGTTGAAGGGGCGGGTTACATGACTAGTCCTAATAGGATTAGGATTACTCTATTACAAGTGGAGTCCTAGTCTTGCTTCCTTTGTAGGAGAATAGTCCTTACACTTTCCTCATAAGCCGGCCTACCATAGCGTGATCCGGCCTTCCATAAACTGCCCGTTGGGCCACCGGGTCTTGTCGCTCCTCTGACCCGCCTGCCGGATTACCAATGAATCTTAAACCGCCAGGTCCAAGTGGGTCGCCGATGAATCACCAAACTTCTGCCGGGTCATACATCCGGCGCTTTATACCGTGGGGTATATCCCCGACATTAGCCCCCAGTTTAATTTGGATTCATCCATGTTAAACTGATCTGCAACATAAACACAAGAACAAATTTGTCGGGTTGTGCTCCGGTTTAAATATTCTTGTAAACCGGCACTTGATCATCCTTAAATCCTTGTCATTTCTTCCTCCTAAAAAATCCGAGTGAATCGACCAGTTTCATAATCGATTTGCTTGCAAAAGATATTTTGTAAATAAAGAATCCATTTGAATTGGCCTTCAATGCTCTGACTTGAAAAAAATATTAATCTCTGAAATATTCAACTGATATCCAGCCGGCTTGAAGATGTAAAACTTGCCGGTTTATGATTACCACCTTTGTCGGGTTATAAAAACTGATAATTTCGGGTCATGATTCTTGCCAACGCCGGTTCATGATTATTGATGACGCCGGGTTGCAGACAGAGGGTCTTAATGATTGGTGACGCCGGGTCAATCCGGTTTGCTCAAAACAGAGAATTTGAAAATAGTTCTTCGATAATAATATAATACCTGTAGCCCCCAAGTCTTGAGCAGAACAAAGTGATGGCTTAAGACTTGCTTGAATATAAATACTGCCACTTAAAAAGAAATCCATGTTCTTCATCCCAGTCACTTAGTAAAAACTGAATACTCCATATTATATAACCCCCAAGTGTCAGGTTGCCCTGCTTGCAGCAAGAAACGTGGCGGCAAAGGAGGCCACCGCGGCAAGGAGAATCAGCAAGAGATGCCCGCCAGGGGCCGCAACAAGAAGCAGGAAGACGATGATCATGACGAGGACGACGAGTCCGGTGACCACAAGTTTCAGAAACCCACAGAGGCCATGTGCGTCGATGGTGGCGCCTCACTACATACATCTCACCGCCAACTAAAGCAGTGTGCGCGTGAGGTCACAGCGGCGGAGCCATCATTTGACGCGTGAAAGCCGCTGAAATGGTCCAGCACTCCCATCATCTTCAATACCGAGGACCACCCCGACCTCACCACTGCGGTCGGGTGCTTGCCGTTGCTGGTTTCACCAACAATCCGCAACCTCAAGGTGACGAAGATGTTGGTTGACGGCGGGGCCGGCCTGAACTTGATCTCGCCTGTTGTGGTCAAGAGGCTGCAGATCCCTGATGGAGACCTCGAGGAGACGAGCACGTTCCAAGGGGTTAACCCAGGGAGGAGCCAACCAAAGGGAAAGATCATGCTGCCCGTGACATTCGGAGGCGAGCTAAATCACAGGACCACTAGTAGAAAACAGGGCTTTCGTCCAGGCCAGTTTAGCCCATTAGTCCCGGTTCAATCCAGAACCGGGACTAATGTGAGCATTTATCCCGGTCCGTGCGGCTAAGGCATTAGTCCCGGTTCACCTGTGCCCTTTAGTCCCGGTTGGTGCCTCAAACCGGGACTAAAGGGTGCGATGTTTATTAGTCCCGGTTCATGCCTCAAACCGACTAAAGAGTAGACCTTTAGTCCCGGTTTGAGGCACGAACCGACTAATGGTTGAGATTTTAGTCCCGGTTCGTGCTACGAACCGGTACTAAAGGTCCCATTTTCAAACTCTACCCCCCACCCGTGGGATCGCCTTTTCAATTTTAAAAAATAAAAGAAAATGATGGAAATGTCAAAAAATAAAAGAAAATAAGTTTCCCATGTGATATGTGGTCTAGTTGTTGGGAAAATTTGCAAATGTGAATTTCGACTTTATTTGCAAAATCTCTCCGAATTTGTAAATATGGGCATAACTTTTGCATACTAACTCGATGAAAAAGTTTTTTATATGAAAAATCATCTACTCGAAAAGTTACATCCAAATTTAACAGGCGAACCCGTTAAACATTTTCAAAATCCTCAAAACCTAACAGAAAAAAAGTTACGGGCTTTTAATATCTAGAGTGGAAAAATCAAAAAATTTCAAACTGTGGTCAAACAATGGTCAAACCATGGTCAAACTAATTATTCTAGAATATTAGTGTTACTAACTAATTTGTTCAGTTATTTTGAATTTTGGTCAAATCTGGTCAAACTGTGGTCAAACTATGGTCAAACTATGGTCAAACCATGGTCAAACTAATTATTCAAAATAATTATTGTTTTCTAAATAATTATTGTTTTTGAAAACAATAGTTTGAAACTCAAGCAGTTAAATGTGTCAATTCATGCTCAAGCAAAATTCCTGAGGGTTAATAGGATTGACATCTTACTATTGTCAGAAAAACAACAAGTGCAGACTTGGAAACAAGGGAGAATAGAACCCGGAAGTTAAGCGTGCTCAGGCTGGGTGAGTGGGAGGATGGGTGACCGTTCGGGAAGTTAGGTGATTTGGAATGATGAGGGTGATTAGAGAAGAGGATAAATTGAGCAGTGATGAGGGGTGCTGATTAGAGATTAGGGGTTAAAATAATTCAGAAATTTGAAAAAAAATTATTCAAAAAAAAATTCAAAAAAATATTTCAAAAAAATATTTCAAAAGAAAAATCATAAAATTTCCATTAGTCCCGGTTGGTGTTACCAACCGGGACTAAAGGTGGAGCTCCACGTTGTCACTGTTTTAGTCCCGTTACGATTGAACCGACTAAAGGGGAGGCATTAGTATCGACCCTTTAGTCCCGGTTCACCAACCGGGACTAAAGGCCCTTACCAACCGGGACAATAGGCCCTTTTTCTACTAGTGGACGGAGAGGATTGTTTTCGATGTAGCCGAGATCCCCTTGCCTTACAATGGGATCCTCGGCCGCCCGGCACTAGCCAAGTTCATGGCGGCTTCACACTACGCCTACAACATGCTGAAGATGCCCGGGCCGATGAACATCATCACCGTCCCCTCCGACAAAAAAGATGCGTTGATCTGTACCGATCAACTCTACCGGGAAGCAGTTGCAGCGGCTGCCGCTAAGGCACCTGCTCCTGCCGATGGAGCCAAGAAGATCGGCGAGACCCCTTGCACCCACTCCGGTAAGCGCACCTCTTCGAGGTGTTGCGCTTCCGTTGAGAACGTGCCAGAGAGCTCCGCCGACAAGAACAAGAAGTCCAGAGCTACACCACCAGAGACCAAGAAGGTGCCCGTCAAGGAGGACGGCACGGGAGGAGCTTTCACCATAAGCTCCACCCTCGACGACAAATAGGAAAGCGAGCTCGTCGCCTTCCTACGGGCGAATGACGACGTGTTTGCATGGCAAACCTTTGACATCCCCGACGTTCCCAGGGAGGTGATTGAGCACCACCTTGTTGTCTGTCCTCATGCACGTCCCATCAAACAGAAGGTCAGGAAGCAAGCTCTGGAGAGGCAAGAGTTCATCACGGAGGAAATCAGAAAGCTAGAGGCGGCAGGCTTGGTGAGAGGAGTGCTCCATCCGACATGGTTGGCCTATCCGGTGGTGGTGCGCCAAGGCAAATGGGAAATGGAGGTTGTGTATTGACTACACGTACATCAATAAGGCCTTCCTAAAGGACCCTTCCTGCTATCACAAGATCGACCAGATTGTTGACTCCACGGCTGGGTGTGACCTCTTATCGTTCCTTGACGCCTACTCAGGATACCACCAGATCTTCATGACAAGGGAAGACGAGGAAAAGACAGCATTCATCACCCCATGTGGTATGTATTGCTTTTTACGGATGCCTTTCGGGTTGAAGAGTGCTGGCTCAACCTTTGCAAGAGCAGTCCAAATTCGTTTTGAGCCCCAGCTTCATAGAAATATGGAAGCCTATATGGATGACACAGTGGTCAAAACCAAGGACAAAGCAACCCTTGTGCAAGACCTGGAGGAAACATTTGCAAACCTGCGCAAGATCAACCTCAAATTGAATCCTGAGAAGCGTGTCTTCGGCGTCCCGTCCGGCAAGCTTCTCGGGTTCTTTGTGTCCCAGCGCGGGGTTGAAGCAAACCCAGATAAGATCAAGGCCATCGAGCAGATCGAGGCACCCAAACGGATCAAGGACGTGTGTCGGCTCACTAGCTGCGTTGCTGCCATGAGCCGGTTCATCTCCAAGTCCGCGGAGCGTGCCCTTCCTTTTTTCATGATCTTGAAGAAGGCGGGGCCAGTGGAGTGGACCCCGGAGGCTGAGGCAGCGCTGCAAGAATTGAAGGAATACCTCTCCTCTCCCCCAGTGCTGGTTGCGCCCAAACCACAAGAACCGTTGCTGCTTTATCTAGCGGCAACAAATCAGGTGGTTAGCGCCGCACTAGTGGCGCAGAGGGAGGTGATGAGGAGGCAGCAGCAGCGGCAGAGTCAACGGTTGGCAGGCCAGAACCCTCCCCGACAGGGCTCAGTCCCGGCAAGACTGATTCCCCGGCAAGGCTCGGTCCCGGCAAGGCTGGCGCCAGTACGATAGGACCCATGTGACCGGGTGAAGAGGCATGAAGAAGAGGATGGTACATCACCCAGTTTACTTAATCGGCTCCTCTTGTAGGGGCTAGGTCGACGATACTCAGTGTGCAAAGCTGCTCTCCGGCCTCCTTATGGCCTCGAGGAAGCTGCGCCATTACTTCCAAGCGCCGAGATCACGGTGGTCACCCGCCTCCTGTTGCAACGGATAATTGCATAACCTGTATGCAACGGGAGGATCATGGAATGGGCCCTGAGCTATCAAGTTTTGGTTTGAGGTTCAGAGTACCTCGACAATTCAGAGCAGAGTCTTGGTGAGTTTGTTGCAGAATGGACCTCGACGCCTGATGAAGAGGTACAGGAGACCACTCTCCCGGCAAGGAAACGAGTCCTAATTGATCATGTACTTTGATGGTGCCTTCTACGCTGCAAGGCGCGGTGCTGGTGTGCTCTTGTCGCACTCCACGGAGAGCACCTCAAGTATGTCATCCGATACACTTCCCACAGGAGATGTCCACCAACAACACCGTCCGAGTACGAGGGTTTGCTTGCCGGTCTGAGGATCGCGGCAGACCTCGGAGTTAAAAAGTTCATCGTCAGGGGCGACTCACAGCTCGTCGTCCGACAGATCAACAAAGACTATCAAAGCCCGCTGATGGAAGATTACGAGATGAGGTGAGGAAGCTAGAGGAGCGCTTTGACGGTATACAAGCCGAGCATGTCCCTCGGGTGGAGAAACGACATCGCCGACCACCACAAAGCGCGCTGCCCTCAAGCTACATGTGGAACCAGGTACTTTTGTGCTTTAGTTAACCCAACCATCCATTGAGCCGTCGACCGGTCAGAACAAGCGGAGGAAGCTAGGCCCCGGCAAGTACTTCCCCACCGAGCTCCCCGGAGCCACTGGCAAAGATGTTGCCGCGGATGCCGATCCTGCCGCGGAACAACCGACTTCGGCAGGACTTCAGGTCATGGCCGTGGAGGCGGTCGCTCCCGAGGCAGAAGAGATGCCTTTGGTCCTTGTCGTCGAGCCACAGGCTCCGGCATGGGCGCAGCACACCGTCCGATTCCTCCAAAAGGGGAGTTTCTTGAGGAGAAGGAAGAGGCGAGAAAAGTAGCCTGCCGGCCTGCCCTGTACCAATTCCTTGATAACATATTGCATGTAGAAGACCGAATGGGAGAAATTGATGTGCATCTCCGGGAGGAAGGACTAAAGCTGTTGGCGGATATACATGGAGGTATATGTGGCTCCCACATAGGTTCGAGTGCCCTTGCCGGCAAGGCTTTCCGCAAGGTTTCTTTCCGGCCCACCGCCTCCAAGATGCGACGGCGCTAGTAACCAAGTGTGAAGCGTGCCAGTTCCATTCAAAGAAGCTCCATCAACCAGCGCAAGCCCTTCAAACTATCCCTCTCTCCTGGCCCTTCTCGGTCTGGGGGCTCGACATATTGGGCACTTTCCCCCGTGCTGTCGGGGGCTTTGAGTACTTGTACGTCGCAATCAACAAGTTCACAAAGTGGCCAGAGGTGGAGGCGGTGAGGATGGTGATAGCGCAGTCAGTCATCAAGTTCTTCAAGGGGCTAGTGTGCCGTTTCGGGGTACCCAACAGGATCATCACCGACAATGGCACAGAGTTCACGAGCCATGCCTTCATGCAATACATTGAAGATCTCGGCAGCAGGGTCTATTTCTCTACCGTGGCACACCCACGGAGCAACGGCCAAGCGGAGAGAGGAAATGCTGAAGTCCTGCGTGGCTTAAGGACGAAGACTTTTGACAGACTGCACAAGAGTGGAAGGCGCTCGATTGATGATCTGCCGGTGGTTCTTTGGTCGATCAGAACGACGCCAAGTCGAGCCACCGACTGCAGACACCCTTTGCTCGGTTTACGGGAAGAAGCAGTTCTCCCCACGGAACTCATATATGGGTCACCTCAAGTGCTCGCTTATGATGAGCTTGAGCAAGAGCGATTGCGGCAAGATGACACGACGCTCCTTGAGGAAGATCGTCGCCGGGCGGCTGTGAGAGTAGCATGCTACCAGCAAGCCCTGCGCCGCTATCATAGCTGCAAGGTTCATGCCCGGAGCTTTGAGGAAGGCGACCTTGTTCTTCGGCATGTTCAGTCGGCCAAGAATTCCAACAAGTTGACGCCGAAGTGGGAGGGCCCTTATCGGGTAACACGAGTCACGAGGCCCGGTGCAGTCCGCCTGGAGACCGAAGATGCCATCCCAGTGAGCAACTCCTGGAACATCGAGCATCTTCACAAGTTTTACCCATAAGGCGCGGCTTGCCGGGCCTCCCGACAAGCCACCTTTGGTACAAGCTTTGCCGGCAAGGCATGTGACCCTTTGTACAAAGCCAGGCGCAGACCCTGAGCATAAATAAAGGAAGCGCTGGCGACCTAATTTATAGCATGCATGCTAGGGTGAGTCTCCTCCTTGGTTAGGGTTGATAGTGCTTAGCGGCTGGTAACCCCTAGCTTAGAGGTCGAGTGCGCGTCTCTTTGTTCCTCTCTGTCTTCTTTGGTTCGCAGGGCACATAAACATTCTTGCCGAGCTGTTTTGGAAGAAAGGGGACGGACCGACGTCCGGACCTCGGCAAGCCACAGTTGCCGGGGGCTGCAAGAACATGGATCCCTCTGCGGCAAGCCAAGGTCGCCGGGGGCTACAGATCCAGATATGTCTTTTATCCTCTGTCATGCATTTCAGAATCAGACTGAGGGATGTGAAACCTCGTTCTTATCTCTAGGCTGCCGTGCTCCCCTTTTTCCCATGCCTAAGGATTATTTCCTGGGTCCGAATTTGGTCGAAAGCGGGCGGCAAGGAGGTGGAACGAGGAGCTCAAGCCCACTTCATCCCTGCCTCCGCCAAGAGCGCGAGAACGGTCGAGTGGAGTGGGGACAGCAAGTCTGTTGCCGGAAAAAAGCGTTTATCTTGAAAAAAATAACAAGGGTTCACTCCTTGTCGTGGGTCTCGCCCGCGAACGTAATCCCGGCGAACATCCTTTTCTTTAAAAACATCCCGACAGGTACAATCCATACGAAATGAAAAA
>JAHIAM010002180.1:0-37061 GCA_021605205.1 Aegilops longissima | reverse complement strand
TTTTATTATTTTTCTTTTTTTGTTTTTAGTTTATTTAAAATGCCGAGCATTTTACAAAAATTAGTGCACCCCACCAATATTAGGTTAGCTATTTTAGACAACCCACTAACATTTTAGATTTTGTTTTGAAACCTTTATCGCTTGTTTTAGTTTTGATCTTTTTGTTTTAGGATCGGTTCGAATCAAGAGAGGTTTGGCACAGTAACCGAGGTGATCACTGTTGCATAACCATCCGGGTGTTACAAGGATGTACCAAACCATCAATGTGGCTAGGAGTAACCACTTGGGAAGAATTTAAGTTGACTTTGCTAAAGTCTCGTTTGTGTCCCAAGTTGAAGCCTTATGGAAATGATATGGAGAAAGTGCATGCAAGCTTTGTGGAGAAATAGGACACAACCATAAATAAAATAAGGATTAATACCCTCATAATCGGAGGATTATCAAAGGAGTTAGCCGAGGATATTCAGGAACTTTGGTTGAGATTGTTCCCAAAGGTTTTGTTGCAGCAATGGAAGTTCAGCCTACATTGTTGAGAAAGATCCGTGAAGCTCGTATGATGACAAAGATATTGTTGAGGTAAAATGAGGATGAGCAAAGGAAAGGCCAAAGGTTTTCGTAAGGATGAGCACGACACCTTTTGGTTTGAGGACAAGGTACATATACCCAATAATGCAAAGATCGTGAAGTTAATACTCAGAGGCTCATGACTCACCATACTTGATTCGCCTCGAAACACCAAGATGTATTGGGATTTGAAGGAGTGTTTCGTGGACTGGTATGAAGAAGGATATTATGGAGTATGTAGTCGTAAGTGATGCATGCCGAGAAAGTAAAAGCAGAGCATCGTAGTGCCAGGATTACTACACCCTATGCCGACACCCTAATGGAAGTGGATAAGCTGGCATGATTTCACTCGGATTTCGTAACCCGATTGGGATATGATTCTATTTGGTAGTAGTTGATTAGCTTGACCAAAGTGGCTCACTTTATTCCAGTGAAAACCACCTATACAAGTGTGAAGTTGGCCAAGATATATTTGACAAGGATCATATGTCTCGCATGGAGTTCCGAGGACCATCGAGAGGAAACACAGCTTTACCTCAAAGTTTTGGAATCACCGCACTGCACTTTGGGTACTAGGCGCATGATGGATAAATCAAGAGAGTCAATCAGATTTTGAGGACATGTTGAGAGCGTGCGCTAGATTATGGATCTAGTAGTGATGATAATCTACCCCACGGGAGTTCTCTCATACAACAACAAGCTACCAAGTCAGTTTGAAGATGGCCCTTTTGAAGCTTTGTATGGGAGAAGGAGCCGACACCGCTGATGTGGGATGAAGTTGAGACCGCCAGCTTGTTTGGACCAAATATGATCAAGGAGTCAAGAGAATGTTGTTGATTCGAGATAGAATGAAGATAGCTCACCTGTGCGTAAGAGTTATGCGACTCAAAATGCAAGGAGGTAGTCTATGAAATCGGAGACAGAGTATATCTTTGTGTGCCACTCATGTAGGAGTTAAACGATTTGGAGTTAAGGGAAAGTTAGCCCTGAGATTTGTAGGACCATACCGAAGTTTTGGAGCGATGGGAGAATAGGCTAACAAGTTGAAGTCACCAAGGACTGTCAGAGTTCATGATGTGTTTCACGCTCCCAGCTTGAAGAAGTGCCATGCAGAGATGGTAAGGACGCTTGACCTCGAAAGGATAATGAGGTTCCACTAAGGGAGTATGGATTTCATAAGTATAAGTTTTATCACGGTATGTGGACATCCCACGAGGATGAAGAGATGAAGTGTTATTGGATATAAAGGAGGTATGATGTTGGAAATATGGATCAATGGAAATTCCATGATGAGTCCGAGTAATCACGCCTTAGTTTGGTGCAAATATAAGGAAAAGAGACAAGACAATTGGATGGATTTAAGTATGCCGTGGAGTTGGATGTTGGGATAACGATCAGTTGCCCCAGGATGTGTTCAAGGATTGCAAGTGATGAGATGGGCTATAACCCATGTGCCCTGTGATCTGCCAAGAAGCAAGCACACTCTTGTCAAGGAAAAACCCTAGAAGAAGTTACGACTTGTATCAACCGACGATTCTATAGGAGTTTACGCAAAACCCGAGAGTTGTTAAGGAACGATAGATGTTTGTTTGGCTTGCGTAATCAATGGATTTTCCTGACTTGGTCTGTCGACAAGAGAAATTCTGCAATGCTTGTGAGGATGACCGAGTGTTAGAATGCGAGATTCGCTAAACCATGTACAAGGTAATGATTTAAAAGGGATGGATTGATCACCATACCGACTTACTTCTTATTATTCGCTTGCTATATGGGATAGTAAATCTGAGTGACTTACCTATAGTTGCAAGACTATTTATATTAAACCTTGTTTAAACCATAGAACGGTATAGGTATTTCTTTTCCCTTGTACACGGTGGTAAAGTACAACCGTAGGTCATACGTGAGGTTCAACCTGCACTGCTTTTCTCGCAGGAGAAACCATAAATCGCTGACCACCATGAGATACCGATATTTGTTTAGAATTGGCGCCGCACTCCATCAGCTAAGAAGACCCACTTCTGGATAACCTTACCAAGAGGAAAGGACAAAGGAATTGAGGAAAAGGTTATGCCAACGCCGAAGAGCCTGAGAAGGAATTATCCTTAATATCTCGAGAAGACCGACACCGCCAAGAATAAGGATGGAGTATCTGAGTTTTGATGGAACCGTAATAATGCTTCTAAGGGTGGTAGCACCCGAGACCCGGAGACGATCAATGGATTTTCGAGAAGACCCCAAACCCTAACCTATTTTTTTCTAGTTTCTCCAATCTCGAGGACTAGATTCATTTTAAGGGTGAAGTTTGTAACATCCCAAAATTCTAAATTTTGGAATGTTATAAACAAATAGATAGATTTGATTGATTGCTTGATTGATTGACTGAAAGTGAGTGATTTCAAACTTTTGAAAGTTAGATGAGAGGAATAAAAGGACTTTCCCAAACTTTCATTTTCTTTTATGATCTTCGGAATTCAAATTCTTTTCATCACAAAACCTCGGAGAGAAGATGACATGACTTCTTCCATTTATTTAAATGACAAGGTGTTGAAAATATTTGAATTTAATTTGGAAAATATTTTCCAATTCTGAAACTTTATGCAACTCAATGATTTTCACGAAAGCTAAGATAAAATGACTTCTTCAAAACATATGAAATATGAGTTGGGAGTTTTAAAGAATTAAATTCAAAGTTCCTTTGAATTATTTTTCAATTTGGAGTTATTTGAGTTTTATTCAAATTATTTTTCTCCAAAATAAAATATATGGAAATAGGGTAACATGATTCCTACATCAGAAAATTGAGAGAAATTAATTTGAAATCATTTTGGTATTTTTAAAATGATTTTCAGTGATTTTATTAGGGCAGTAGCACTGTTTGTTTTATTTGAATTTTGTGTATTTTATTTGAAGCTAAAATAATGTCCATGTTGTAGAAAATCTTTTTCTGTAAATTTTGATATATTATATGCCTATATAATATATTTATTTATTTGGTTTTATTATTTTTATTTGTCTCTGTTAAAAAAATTGTAAAGGGAGCGCCTTGGGCCAAAGGCCCAAGCTGCCAAGTCACCGCCGGTCAAAGGTCAAGCCAACGCACGCATCACACGCACCTAGGGGAGCAAGGAGCCCCAAGTTTCCTATTCTTTAGGATTCCTAGTAGAATTTGACCTCGCTTTGTTATTCCGCTTTTATTCCTAGGATTCCTAATCCTAATCTATTTCTTGTCCCCTACCCCAAGCAAAACCCTCCCTCCCCAATATAAATACCTAACCCCCTCCAACACATCAAATCAACTCTCCTCTCCTCTCCTCTCCTCCACAGCAGCAGCAGAAGAAGCAGTGCCACCAAGCTGTCTTGATAGTCAGCCGCCGCTTATAGCCTGCCGTTCATTGCCGCCACCGCCTCACCACGCCATTGCCGCCGCTTCTATGCCATCACCGCCGAGCCTCGCCTTCTTCGAGGTACTAGCTCGCCACCACGCTTTTCTAGATCGGCTTTCTAGATCGGTTTCGCTCTGTTTTCTAGATCGGTTTTTCGCTTCGTTTCCTTTCCAAACCCTAGATCGGTTTTCTCACGTTTTTCTTCCGTTTTGTTGAGCGAAGCCGCTCATCGATAGATTTTTTCTTTTTATTTTTAATTTCCGTCATGGACCTATCCGTAGTCCCTAATCTTCAAACGGCTATAACTTTTTACTGTAAGTCGGAATCCAACGAAACTAACGCCTACTTCTTCGTTATGATCTCCTCTATCCAGTAATACAACTCAAACATGTTTTTGAAAGTTTTAAAATTTGAATTCAAACAGATTTGTATTTGAACTTCGCTTGATCATAACTTGAGTTTCAGAATCTGATTTAGTTGATTCTTTTGCTAATCAAGCTCTTGACCTAAACTTTCTGATAAGGCCAAATTCACATAATTTTGGTACTGTTAGAAATTGTTTTATGCTGCAAGAGTTATTTGATTTGGTTTTGACATTTTCCTAATTGTTTTCTTCGCTCTTTCCGATCTTTTGAGTGATTGCTTATGTGTGGTTACTATTGCTTGATTACTTATAGATTGACCGGAGGTGACGAGTAGATCTATCAAGAGTTTTGAGTGCGAATCATCTTCATCAACTTTGCAGAAAGTAACACTTGATCATATCTTTTCTACTACCCAGTTTTATGCATTAGATCAATCCTCAAACACTTGCATGGTTAGGATCTAATTAAATTGTGGGATGGGAAGTAGATTGAGGTAGTAATTATTACCTGTTTTACTTACTTAACCTTTGGGAGTTACTTCTACGCTTGCTTATTACGCCATGCTATGCTCAGAGACGTGATTGGATTTAAGTGAATATCCATGACAGATGTGAGATTGATAATTAATGGTTTATCTAAGGTGGCAACTTAAACACACATCTGGGTGGATTGAGGCACCGGCTATTCCAGGACTTGCTCTGTCAAGGCACCCGGTAGACAGGATTTGCCTGTATTTCTTCTGACCGCCACCCAGGCCCAAAGGGATCATGAGATTATTCAAACTAGAAACTTCCGTAGCAGCCACAAGCCATTATGGGCTCATGAAGTTGACTAAGTTGTGTGAACTCTACGGCAGACTAGCGATGTAGGGGATGTAGGTTGGCACTGGTCCACCCACATGTAAGGTGCTAGCGCTTCGAAAGACTATGTCTCGGCCATCCGCTTTCAAACACCATGTAGTGCGTAGAACCAAGCGGAGGCGATCGAGTCTTGTGGGGAAAAGTGCAAACCTCTGCAGAGTGTATAAACTAATCATGATTAGCCGTGTCCCTGTTATGGACAATTTTGAGTATCTAGTACCGGATATCCTGTTGATCTCATCATGCTACTTAATATAATTTGTTTGGGTTTAATGAGTACTTTTAATTGGGATTGAGGATGCTGTCAACCATTCTCAATGTTTAACAACCACCATGATAGTTAAATACATTTATTCCTTTGAAGTAGGGAAAATTGGCTTTTTCAAAAAACTGTAACTATAGAGCTTTCCACCAGCCATATATGCATGTAGTATAGCTTATTCTTTCATTACTCTCTATGTGTTACATTGCCAGCATATTCCATGTGTGACCTGTTGGCTGCAACTTTTCATGTTGCAGAATTTTCGCATTTACTTAGTAAGTGATACGTTAGGTTACGATTTCCTATACTCAACTTTGCCGTTGGTGTTGATGGGAATCCACAACCTTGTTGCTTCCGCTATATTTTGGATTGAGGTAATAGTATTTACGCTACTTTATACATGTGATTTACCTCATATAAATCCTCCGAAAATCGTGTGTGTCAAAGATACCATCCAGGATGACACGAAGCACGTAGACTTGATCCATTCGGTCGGGTCGCTACACTTCTTGACCTCAAACTTTGTCTAATAAATTATTTCATCATTTTCCGGAGCCCCACCGAAATTCTCAACATTTTTGACCTTCCTTTATCAAGTCCTAGTTCAAACCCATTCAAATGAGTTTGAATTTACATCTTTCAATCATGGTTTTTCTATTTTCTGAATAAGCATATTTTGTGAGTCCGGGAAAATAATCCCCATGCCCAAACTCTTCTCCTAGCCTTTCTTTTTTTCGCTAAGAGACTAGAGAGAGAGTGAGATACAGCCAGCCCACCAGCTTGGCCCAAGGCCCCGCACGACCCCTCCTAACCCTAGCAGCCAGAGAGCCCGATCCTCCCGCAGATCTCCTCGATCCATCTCCTCCTCCTCCTCGCTCCCATGCAGCGCCGATCCCTCCTCCCCGCTGCGCTGGCCGCAGAGAGAGAGAGAGAGAGGAGCGCGCTCGCCTCTTCCTCCTCCTGCATCGAGCGCCCTGCTTCCACCTCGGCTGCGTTGCCCCTGCGCCAGACCTCTCGCCTTCTCTCGCCCAGGCGCCTGACGCCGCCTGCTCTCCGCTTGCCGCTACTGCTTTCCTCCCGAGCCTCATGACACGCCGCCGCCTCGCCGCCTGCCTCCGCAACACCACCGGAGACCAACTCCGCGGCCCTGCCGCCTCAGGCGCGAAAGCACCGCATGCCCAACCGCCGCCCCTGCCCTCATGGTGCCTCCTCGCCGCCTCCGCCACTAGCCAGCCACCGAGCTGCCGCCGCCGCCGGATCCGCTGGCCTCCGCCGCTTTGGCCTGGCCCACGCCGGAGTTGACTTCACCGCAGGCCACGCCATGAGCCCGCTGACTTCCCCCGCCCACCACCATCAGCGCCCGCAGCACCTCCTCGCCCATGACTCGTGGCCGGTGCCGCCGCCGCCGCCTTTGGCCTCTCACCGTAGCCCTCGCCAAGCATTCTACGGATATCGCTTTTGTCGCTGCAAGGCCATCAATCCAGGACACAAGACGGCCTCTCGTGGATTCCTTTCGACAAGTACCACGACGCACCGTTGTTCGCCAAGTACCCTTCGGATCGCCAAGTTCATCTACCACGTACCACTACCGCCGCCAGGTACCACCACGCCCGAAGTTCCACTATAAGATGTACGACTACTGCCGCTAAAGACCCGTACCACGAAGCGCAAGTTCAACTTCAAACGTGAACGACTACTTCCACGACGTCCGCGGAACCACTACTTCCGCCACCGTCCGCGAGAACGACATTTCCCATCGTGACCCGTGTACCACTACTTCCTTCGACGAACTTCGCCTCGCTCAACTGCACGCTTTGAAGGTATAACCCCAGACGATCGCCGCGGAATGAATGCATGTGTTGTATGAGATGCTCGTTTGCACCGCGTCTGCTTGCTTCATGCACGCTCCTCCTCGCTTGCCATGCCGTCACCCGGGAACCCGTAGTCGGGAGCACCCCACCATATCTAGCATGTTTCGCACATCCAAGACGCTTTTTTGCACCGGTATTCCATGAGCTACCGAACAGATATGTTGCCGTGGCATCATTTTCGGATTCGCCGTGGCACCCTTTTGTTCCGCCATGGTGACCAAATGCTTCATAACATGCTTATGTCAACATTTTCATAAAATTGCATATAACTTGTACATGTCATCCGTGATCATGATAACAACATTTAAATGTTTATATTTGTTGTTTCCATTAATTTGCTAAATGCATATGGGGATTTACCGGATTTGTTGTTTGTTATATCCGCCCCATTTAAATTGTTTAGATGGTATAGTTTTGTTATGCTTCACCTCTTGCCATGTTAACCAATATTTAATATTGTTGAGTACCAAATCGAGAGAGAACAAAATAATTGATGTGGAAGCCATTAATATGCAACTCGCTGCATATTGAGCTCCACTTAACTTGTAGTGTTGTTTGTGCATATTGCCATGCCATGCCTCATTAAACCGGACATGCATCATACTTGTTTGTGCATCATGCCATGTTTGTGCTTGTTGGTTTACCATGTTGTTTGTTTGTTTCCGGTTGCTTCTCTCGTTAGCTTCGCTTCCTTCCGGAGTTGTGAGGATTCGCTCGACCACGTCTGCTTGTCTTCTTCATGGACTCGCTCTTCTTCCTTGCGAGATCTCGTGCAAGATGACCATACTCTAAATCGCTTTCTATCTTTGCTTGCTAGATATTCGCTTCTTTGGCTATGCCTATGCTGCTGCTACCTACCACTTGCTATATCATGCCACCCATATTGCCATGTCAAGCCCCTAACTATCCTTTCCTAGCAAACCGTTGTTTGGCTATGTTACCGCTTGCTCAGCCCTCTTATAGCGCTTGTTAGTTGCAGAAGATGAAGTTTGTTCCTTGTTGAACATGGAGATGTTGTTCCTTGTTGAACATGTTTACTTGTTGGGATATCACAATATATCTTCTTTAATTAATGCATCTATATACTTGGTAAAGGGTGGAAGGCTCGGCCTTATGCCCGTGTTTTGTTCCACTCTTGTCACTCTAGTTTCCGCCATACCGTATTATGTTCCCTGATTTTGCTCCTTACACGGTTGGGTGATTTATGGGACCCCTTGACAGTTCGCTGAATAAGACTCCTCCAGAAGGCCCAACCTTGGTTTTACCATTTGCCACCTAAGTTTTTTCCCTTGGGTTCTGCAGACTAAGGGTCATCTTTATTTTAACCCCGGACCAAAGGTTCTCCGAGTGCTGGTCCAAATTAGAGCCACTTATGTGCCGCTCGAGGCAACTTGGGGTATCTTCGTTGCCAGACGTAGTGTTCATCCGTGTGCTCGAGAACGAGATATGTGCAGCTCCTATCAGGATTTGTCGGCACATTCGGGCGGCTTTGCTGGTCTTGTTTTACCATTGTCGAAATGTCTTGTAAACCGATTCCGAGACTGATCGGGTCTTCCCGGAGAAGGAATATCCTTCGACCATGAGAGCTTATAATGGGCTGTTGGGACACCCTGCAGGTATTATCTTTCAAAGCCGTGCCTGGGTTATGAGGCAGATGGGAATTTGTTAATGTCCGTTGTAGAAAACCCGGTTGATCTTAATTAAAATACACCAACCGCTGGTGTAACCGTGATGGTCTCTTCGACGGAGTCCGGGAAGTGAACACGGTGTTGGAGTTATGCTTGACGAGGTTGTTCTAGGATCACTTCTTGATCATAGTTGTTCGATCGCGCTTTTGCCTTCTTCTTCGCCTCATTTTGCGATGTTAGACACCGATATGCTAGTCGCTGTCGCAGCTCCACCTCACTACCTTCTCCTACCCATAAGCTTAAATAGTCTTGATCTCAAGGTGTGAGATTGTTGAGTCCCCGTGACTCACGATACTTCCAAAACCAGTTTGGTGTGCCGATGAAACTGCAGTAGTGATTTAATCCGAGCTCAAGGAGGAGCTCGATGAAGATCTTGTTCATTGTGTTGTTTCGCTTCAGCTTGATCAAGAGTGGAGCTCAGCTTGGGACGATCGGGATCCGTAGCATTTGGGGTAGTCTTCTTTATTTTGGTTCCGTAGTCGGACCTTGATTGTATCTGTATGATGTAATGCTTTCCTCATGTATTGTGTGAAGTGGCGATTGTAAGCCAACTATGTATCTCTTTCCTTTTGTATTACATGGGTTGTGTGAAGATTACTCACTTCATACATTGCTTTCAATGCGGTTATGCTTCTAAGTCGCAGCTTCGACACGGGAGATATAGCCGCATCGAGGGCGCATAATCGACACCTCCCTTCTCCTCGCACTCGCTTGCCGCCACAAGATCTGCCGCCGCCGCCACGATTCGCCGAGCCAGCTACCACAGATTCGCCGAGCCGCTGCTGCAGAAACCGCCACCAAGCAGCTCGCTTACGTAAGCCGCCTCTGCGCCACCACCACTGCTGTTTTCCTCGCACAGAAGTCGCTCACGCCAGCCACAAAACCTCGCCAGCAATGAAGTCCGATGTCGCGCGCGGACTGCTAACCGCAGGAGCTGATGGAAACCGCCTGACCGTAAAAACCCTAGTTCGGTTTGTATTTCGTTTGTATTTCAAGTTAGTTAGGTTTAGATCGGTTTTTCTTTTAGTTAGATTTATTTAATGGACATTCATTAGTTAGGGTTCTGAGTGAACAAGTTCGTTTTGATTAGCTGCTCGTAGCTAACGCTTGTTTGGTAGAGTTTTTCTTTTTCTTTATTTTCAGGTGGGACCCATCCGTGAATATTATATTTACATATTAGTACCTGATCTATCACATCTTTACCCGCTTATCCAAATCCGACGTAAACCAACGCCCACTTCTTCATTATGATCCCCTATCCAGATAATCAACTTAAACATATTTTTGAAAATTTAAAATTTGGTTTCAAATAGTTTTAGATTCAAACTTCGCTTGATCATAACTAGTGTTTTATAACCCCGATTCAGTTGATTCTTTTTGCAAATCAAGCTTTTGACCTAAACTTTCTGATAAGGTCAAATTCACATAATTTTGGTACTGTTAGAAATTATTTTATGTTGCAAGAGTTATTTGCTTGGTTTTGATGTTTTACGATTTGTTCTTCGTTCTTTCCGACCTTTTGAGTGATTGCTTATGTGTGGTTACTATTGCTTGCCTACAATAGATTGACCGGAGTGTGATGAGTAGAACTATCAAGAGTTTTGAGTGCTAATCATCTTCATCAATAGTACAGCAAGTTCACACTTTGATCATACCTTTTTACTACCCGGTTTTATTGCATTAGATCAATCTTCAAACAATTGCATGGTTAGGATCTGATTAAATTGTGGGTTTGGGAAGTAGATGAGGTAGTACCTATTCACCTTTTATTATCAAACCTATGGGAGTTACTTCTACGTTGCTTATATTTCTATGCTATGCTCGTAGACGTGGTTTGGGTTTGAGTGTATACGTGATAGATGTGAGTATTGTTAATTAATGGTTAATTAAGGTGGCAACTTTAATACACATCTGGGTGGATTGAGGCACCGGGGAACCCAAAGGTTGCCTGTATTTTGGAAATTCTGTTACCGGTGATTCTCCTATGGACTGCCACCTGTGCTCAAAGGGATCATAAAATTATTCATGCTAGAAACTTCCGTAGCAGCCACATGCCATTATGGGCTCGCATAGTTGAGTAAGTTGTGGGAAACCTTTCCATGATGGGCTAGCAGATGTAGGGGATTGTAGGTGTACAGCCTATCTATCGGTTAAGGGGACCCTTCGAAAGACTGTGGTCTCGGCCATCCGCTTCTCAAACACCATGTAGTGTGAGAAATCCAACGGAGGAGATCGAGTCTGTGGGGAAAAGTGCTAAACCTCCGCAGAGTGTACAAACTAATCATGATTAGCCGTGTCCCCGGTTATGGACATCTTGAGTATCCGGTTCTTGGGTTATCATGTTGATCTCATCACCTAAATTAATTTTGTTGGGTTATTAATTACCTTTTATTGGGATTGAGATGGGGTTTACCATTCTCAATGTTTTCAACCAACTTTGTAGTTAAATAAAATATATTCTTTGCAAGAGGGAAAATTGGCTTTTCGCAAAAACATTATAACCATAGAGCTTTTCCACCGCCATATATGCATGTAGTGATAGCTATTATTCATCATTATCCTATGGTGAATTTGCCAAGACATTCAATGTAATCGACTTTGTGGCTGCAACGCCTCATGTTGCAGGATTTTCACGATTTAGTAAGTGATAATGTTAGGGTTACGATTTCTACACTCAACTTTGCCATTGGTGTTGATGGGAATCCACAACCTTGTTATTCCGCTTATTTGGATTGAGGTAATAATATTTTACGTTACTTTATACATGTGATTTACCTCTGTTATAAATCCTCGAGTACCGTGTGTGTCAAAGATACCGATCCAGTGGATGACACTTAAGCACGTAGACTTGACCGTCTCGAGGTCGGAGTCGCTACACTACCGCCAAAGGGCCCGGCGGTAGGGTCAGCAACCTCACAGCCAAATCTCGTATGGTAGGATGTTGAGCTGGCCATTAGGTAACGGCAAGGCCGCCCATGCCACCTCCGTAACCCCCGGCAAGAGGTTGCCTGACCCTACCGTCGGGCCCTTTGGTGGTAGCAAAAGGGTCAGATTTAAAAAAAAAATCCAAACTGGGGTCAGATCCCGATTTTATATGTGCAAAGGGTCAAAACACAAAATTTTGCCCCCAAAACCCTCCCGGACCCCTGCCTCCATCCTCCCATTTTCTCTCATTCAGTTTTTTCTCTTGTATTCGCTGTCGCCCACCATCCCGCCGCCACGCCATATCCTCGCTTGAACTCGATGAGTCTCACACCTCTAGCGTACACCTAGGCTCCACGTTGCTTCTCCACCGCCACGCTCCACACCTCTCCTCCGACCGCCAGGTACCATCCTCTTCTATGATGCTCATCAAACCCGCAATCGTCCGTGAATTGTCCGAGCAACATTTTTGTCCGCTCGATGGGGAACGCAGTAATTTCAAAAAATCCTACGCACACGCAAGATCTATCATGGTGATGCATAGCAACAAGAGGGGAGAGTGTAGTCCACGCATCAGTGAGACCGTAAGCGAAGCGTTATACAACGCAGTTGATGTAGTCGACGCCTCACGATCCAACCGATCCTATTACCGAAAGTACGGCACCTCCATGATCTCGCACACGCTCAGCTCGGTGACGCCCTCGCACTCTTGATCCAGCTTGAGGCCGAGGAGAGTTCTCAAGACGACGGCGTGGGACGGTGATGATGAAATTATTGTAGGGCTTCGCTTAAGCACTATGACGATATGATCGAGGTGTGTAATCGTGGAGGGGGGCACCGCACACGGCTAAGAGATTGCTCACAGTGCCTTTGGGGTGTCCTCACCCACGATATAAAGGAGGGAGGAGGAGGCCGCCCCTAGAGGGTGCGCTGGCTAAGGGGAGTCCTACTAGGACTCCTAAGTCCGAGTAGGATTCCCTTTCCTTTCCGGAGTAGGAGAAAATAAAGAGGGAAGAGAGAGGAGTAGGAAAGGGCAGGGGGGGCCGCCCTTTCCCTAGTCCACCCGACCCATGGGGGCGCCTTCCCTTTGGCGTGCTCTCCTCTATTCTCAGATGACCCAATAAGGCCCAATACTTCTCCGTGAATTCTGAATTCTCCCATCCAAAAATACCTGAATTACTCGAACCTTTCCGATGTCCGAATATAGCCTTCCAATATATCAATCTTTACCTCTCGACCATTTAGAGACTCCTCGTCAAGTCCCCGATCTCATCCGGGACTCCGAACAAACTTCGGTCATCAATCACATAACTCATAATACAAATCGCCATCGAACGTTACGTAAGGGATCTTACGGTTCGAGAATTATGTAGACATGACCGAGACACATCTCCGGTCAATAACCAATAGCGGAACCTGATGCTCATATTGGCTCCTACATATTCTACGAAGATCTTTATCGGTCAAACCGCATAACAACATACGTTGTTCCCTTTGTCATCGGTATGTTACTTGCCCGGATTCGATCGCAGTATATCCATACCTAGTTCAATCTCTACATCGCAAGTCTCTTTACTCATTCCGTAATGCATCATCCCGCAACTAACTCATTAGTCACATTGCTTGCAAGGCTTATAGTGATGTGCATTACCGAGAGGGCCGAAGATACCTCTCCAACAATCGGAGTGACAAATCCTAATCTTGATCCATGCGAACTCAACAAACACCATCGAGACACCAGAGAGCACCTTTATAATCACCCATTACGCTTGTGATGTTTGGTAGCACACTAAGTGTTCCTCCGTATTCGGGAGTTGCATACCTCATAGTCATAGGAACATGTATAGGTCATGAAGAAAGCAATAACAAATAAACTAAACGATGAAGTGCTAGGCTAACGGAATGGGTCAAGTCAATCACATCATTATCTAATGATGTGATCCCGTTAATCAAATGACAACTCATGTCTATGGCTAGGAAACTTAACCATCTTTGATTCAACGAGATAGTCAAGTAGAGGCATACTAGTGACACTGCTTGTCTATGTATTCACACATGTACTAAGTTTCCGTTAATACAATTCTAGCATGAATAATAAACATTTATCATGATATAAGGAAAAACAATAACTTTATAGTTGCCTCTAGGCATATTTCCTTCAGCCTCCCACTTGCACTAGAGTCAATAATCTAGTTCACATCGCCATGTGATTTAACACCAATAGTTCACATCACCATGTGATTAACACCCATAGTTCACATCGCCATGTGACCAACACTCAAAGGGTTTACTAGAGTCAAGAATCTGCTTCACATCGCCATGTGATTAACACTCAAAGAGTACTAAGGTGTGATCATGTTTTGCTTGTGAGAGAAGTTTAGTCAACGGGTCTGCCAAATTCAGATCCGTATGTATTTTGCAAATTTCTATGTCTACAATGCTCTGCATGGAGCTACTTTAGCTAATTGCTCCCACTTTCAATATGTATTTGGATTGTGAATTAGAGTCATCCAGATTAGTGTCAAAGCTTGCATCGACGTAACTCTTTACGACGAAATCTCTATCACCTCCATAACCGAGACATATTTCCTTAGTCCTCTAAGGATATTTTTGATCGATGTCCAAAGGATCTACTCCTAGATCAAACTGTACTTCCTTGCTAAACTCAGTAAGGGGTATACAATAGGTCTGGTACACAGATGGCATACTTTATAGAACCTATGGCTGAGGCATAGGGAATGACTTCCATCTCTCTCTATCTTCTGCAGTGGTTGGGCCTTGAGTCTTAATCAACTTCACACCTTGCAACACAGCAAGAACCCTTTCTTTGACTGCTCCATTTTGAACTACTTCAAAACTTGTCAAGGTATGTACTCATTGAAAAACTTGTCAAGCCGCCTTGATCTATCTCTATAGATCTTGATGCTCAATATGTAAGCAGCTTCACCGAGGTCTTTCTTTGAAGAACCTCTCAAACACCCTTTATGCTTTCCGAAAATTCTACATCATTTTCGATCGACAATATGTCATTTACATATACTTATCGTAAGGCAGTAGTGCTCCCACCACTTTCTTGTAAATACATGCTTCTCCAAAAGTCTCAGATAAACCATATGCTTTGATCACACTATCAAAGCGTATATTCCAACTCCGAGAGGCTTGCACCAGTCCATAAATGGATTGTTGGAGCTTGCACACTTTGTTAGCACCTTTTGGATCAACAAAACCTTCTTGTTGTATCATATACAACTCTTCTTTAAGATATCCGTTAAGGAATGTGGTTTTGACATCCATTTGCCAGATTTCATAAAATGTGGCAATTAATTGCTAACATGATTCGGACAGACTTAAGCATCGCTATGAGTGAGAAAAGCTTATCGTAGTCAACACATTGAACTTGTCAAAACCTTTTTTTGACAATTCGTGCTTTGTAGATAGTAACACTACTATCGTCATTCAGATTCCTCTTGAAGATCAATTTATTCTCAATGGCTTGCCGACCATCAAGCAGGTCAATCAAAGTCCATACTTTGTTCCTATACAGATCCCATCTCAGATTTCATGGCCTCAAGCCATTTCGTGGAATCTGGCTCATCATCGCTCCTCATAGTTCGTGACGCTCGTCATGGTCAAGTAACATGAGCTCCGTAACAGGATTACCGCATCACTGGTGCGGATCTTACTCTACTTGACCTACGAGGTTCGGTAGTAACTTGATCAGAAGTTTCATGATCATCATCATTAGCTTCCTCACTAATTGGTGTAGGAATCACTGGAATTGACTTCTGTGATGAACTACTTTCCAATTCGGGAGAAGGTACAATTACCTTATCAAGTTCTACTTTCCTCCCACTCACTTCTTTCGAGAGAAACTCATTCTCTAGAAAGGATCCATTCTTAGCAACGAATATCTTGCCTTCGGATCTGTGATAGAAGGTGTACCCAGCAGTCTCCTTTGGGTATCCTATGAAGACACATTTCTCCGATTTGGGTTCGAGCTTATCAGGTTGAAGCTTTTTCACATAAGCATCGCAGCCCCAAACTTTAAGAAACGACAACTTTGGTTTCTTGCCAAACCACAATTCATATGGGCTCGTCTCAACGGATTTAGATGGTGCCTTATTTAACGTGAATGTATCTGTGTCTAATGCATAACCCCAAAAACGATAGTGGTAAATCGGTAAGAGACATCATAGATTGCACCATATCTAATAAAGTGCAGTTACGATGTTCGGACACACCATTATGCTGTGGTGTTCCAGGTGGCGTGAGTTGTGAAACTATTCCACATTGTTTTGAATGAAGGACAAACTCGTAATCTCAAATATTCTCCTCCACGATCAGATCAGAAACTTTATTTTCTTGTTACGATGATTTTCCACTTCACTCTAAAATTCTTTGTGTTGGGGAACGAGTAATTTCAAAAAATTCTACACACACGCAAGATCATGGTGATGCATAGCAACGAGAGGAGAGTGAGTCCACGCACTGTGAGACCGAAAGCGAAGCGCTAGCACAACGCTGTTGATGTAGTCGACGCCTTCACGATCCGACCGATCAAGTACCGAACATACGACACCTCCGAGTTCAGCAGACGCTCAGCTCGATGACGCCCCTCGAACTCCGATCCAGCCGAGCTTTGAGGGAGAGTTCACAACATGACGGCAGGACGATGATGATGTTCTATCGACGCAGGCTTCGCCTAAGCACCGCTACGATATTATCGAGGTGGACTATGGTGGAGGGGGCACTGCACACGGCTAAGAGATCAATGATCAATTTTTGTGTCTATGGGGTGCCCCCCCCCCTGTGAGCATAAAGGAGCAAGGGGGAGAGGTGGCTGCCAGGAGGAGGCGCGCCAGAGGAGTCCTATTCCCACCCTTCCTAGTTGGAGTAGGAGAAGGGGAAGGAGGAGGAGAGATGAAGGAAAGGGGCGCCGCCTCCTTGTCCAATTCGGACTAGAGGGGCAGGGCGCGCCGCCCGGCCACCCCTCCTCTTCTCCACTAAGGCCCATGTAGGCCCATTAAACTCCCGGGGTTCCGTAACCTTTGCCTCCCAGAAAATCCTGATTTCACCGGAACACTTCCGATATCCAAATATAGGCTTCCAATATATCAATCTTTATGTATCGACCATTTCGAGACTCCTCGTCATGCCCGTGATCACATCCGGACTCTAAACTATCTTCGTACATCAAAACACATAAACTCATAATATAACCGCCATCAAACTTTGTTGCAATGGACCCTACGGTTCGAGAACTATGTAGACATGACCGAGACACGCCTCCGTCAATAACCATAGCGAACCTGGATGCTCATATTGGCTCCTACATATTCTACTTAAGATCTTTATCGGTCAAACCGCATAACAACATACGTTGTTCCTTTTGGTATAGTTACTTGCCCGAGATTTGATCGCCGGTATCTCAATACCTAGTTCAATCTCGCTATCGACAAGTCTCTTTACTCGTTATGTAATACATCATTCCGCAACTAACTCATTAGTTGCAATGCTTGCAAGGCTTATAGTGATGTGCATTACCGAGTGGGCCTGAGATACCTCTCCAACAATCGGAGTGACAAATTCTAATCTCGAAATACGCCAACCCAACAAGTACCTTCGGAGACACCAGAGAGCACCTTTATAATCACCCAGTTACGCTAGACATTTGGTAGCACACAAAGTGTTCCTCCGATAAACGGAGTTGCATAATCTCATAGTCATAGGAACATGTATAAGTCATGAAGAAAGCAATAGCAAATACTAAACGATTGAGTGCTAAGCTAACGAAATGGGTCAAGTCAATCACATCATTCTCCTAATGATGTGATCCCGTTAATCAAATGACAACTCATGTCAATGGTTAGGAAACATAACCATCTTTGATTAACGAGCTAGTCAAGTAGAGGCATACTAGTGACACTGCTTGTCTATGTATTCACACAAGTATTATGTTTCCGTTAATACAATTCTAGCATGGATAATAAACATTTATCATGATATATGGAAATAAATAATAACTTTATTATTGCCTCTAGGGCATATTTCCTTCAGTCTCCCACTTGCACTAGAGTCAATAATCTAGATTACATAGTAATGATTATAACACCCATGGAGCCTTGGTGCTGATCATGGTTTGCTCGTGGAAGAGGCTTAGTCAACGGGTCTCGCAACATTCAGATCCGTATGTATCTTGCAAATTTGTATGTCTCCCACCGACTAGATCCCGGATGGAGTTGAAGCGCCTTTAATGTGCTTGGTTCTTTGTGAAATCTGGATTCCTTTGCCAAGGCAATTGCACCAAGATTGTCACAAAAGATTTTCATTGGACCCGATGTACTAGGTATGACACCTAGATAGGATATGAACTCCTTCATCCGCACACCTTCATTTTTTGCTTCCAAATAGCTATGTACTCCACTTCACACGAGATCCCGCCACGACTCTTTGTTTAGAAGTGCACCAACCGACAGCTCCACCGCTCAATGTAAACACGATCCAGTTTGCATTTAATCGTCTCGATCAGTGTCAAAGCTTGCATCAATGTAACCATTTACGACTAGCTCTTTGTCACCTCCATAAAGGAGAAACATATCCTTAGTCCTTTTCGTATTTCAAGATGTTCTTGACCGCTGTCCAAAGATCCACTCGGATTACTTTGGTACCTCCTCGTTAAACTTATAGCAAGGCACACATCAGGTCTTGTACACAAGATCTGCATACATGATAGAGCCTATGGCTGAAGCATAGGGAACATCTTTCATCTTCTCTCTATCTTCTGCAGTTGGTCGGCATTGAGTCTTACTCAACTTCACACCTTGTAACACGGCAAGAACCCTTTCTTTGCTTGATCCATTTTGAACTTCTTCAAAACTTTGTCAAGGCATGTGCTTTGTGAAAGTCCAATTAAGCCGCCTTGATCTATCTCTATAGACCTTGATGCCCAATATATAAGCAGCTTCACCGAGGTACTTCATTGAAAACTCTTATTCAAGTATCCCTTTATGCTATCCAGAATTTCTATATCATTTCCAATCAGTAATATGTGATCCACATATAATATCGTAAATGCTACAGAGCTCCCACTCACTTTCTTGTAAATACAAGCTTCTCCAAAGTCAGATAATACCAAATGCTTTGATCACACTATCGAGCATTTATTCCAACTCCGAGAGGCTTGCACCAGTCCATAAATGGATCGCTGAGCTTGCACACTTTGTTAGCTCCCTTTGATCGATAAAACCTTCCGTTGCATCATATACAACTCTTCTTCTAGAAATCAATTCAGAATGCAGTTTTGACATCCATTTGCCAAATTTCATAATCATAAAATGCGCAATTGCTAACATGATTCGGACAGACTTAAGCAACTCTAAGGGTGAGAAGGTGTCATCGTAGTCAACCCCTTGAACTTGTCGAAAACATTTTGCAACAAGTCGACCTTTATAGACAAGAACATTACCGCATTGTCCTTTTTTCTTGAAGATCCATTTATTCTCAATGGCTTGCCGATCATTGGGCAAGTCAACCAAAGTCCACACTTTGTTCTCATACATGGATCCCATCTCAGATTTCATGGCCTCAAGCCATTTTATGGAATCTGAGCTCACCATCGCTTCTTCATAGTTCGAGGTTCGCATGGTCTAGTAACATAACCTCCGTAATAGGATTACCGTATCACTGGTGCGGAACTCGTTGATCTACGAGGTTCAAGAATAACTTGATCCGAAGTTTCATGATCACCATCATTAACTTCTTCACTAATTGGTGTAGGTGTCACAGGAACCGGTTTCTGTGATGAACTACTTTCCAATAAGGGAGTAGGTACAGTTACCTCATCAAGTTCTACTTTCCTCCCACTCACTTCTTTCGAGAGAAAATCCTTCTCTAGAAAGGATCCAAATTTAGCAACAAAAGTCTTGCTTTCAGATCTGTGATAGAAGGTGTACCCAAAAGTTTCCTTTGGGTATCCTATGAAGACACATTTCTCCGATTTGGGTTCGAGTTTATCAGGTTGAAGCTTTTTCACATAAGCATCGCAGCCCCAAACTGTAAGAAACGGCAACTTTGGTTTCTTGCCAAACCATAATTCGTAAGGCATCGTCTCAACGGATTTTGATGGTGCCCTATTTAACATGAATGCAGCCGCCTCTAAAGCATAACCCCAAAATGGTAGCGTAAATCAGAAGAGACATCATAGATCGCACCATATCTAGTAAAGTACGACACGACGCTCGACACACCATTACGCTGTGGTGTTCTGTGGCGTGAGTTGTGAAACTATTCCACATTGTTTCAAATGAATACCAAACTCAGAACTCAAATATTCTCCTCCACGATCAGATCAGAAACTTTATTTTCTTGTTACGATGATTTTCAACTAGACTATGAAATTCTATGAACTTTTCAAATGTTTCAGACTTATGTTTCATTAAGTAGATATACCCATATCTGCTCAAATCATCTGTGAAGGTGAGAAAATAACGATACCAGCCATGAGCCTCAACATTAATCGGACCACATACATCCGTATGTAGGATTTCCAACAAACTGCTGTTTCGCCCATAGTTCCGAGAACGGCGTTTTAGTCATCTTGCCCATGAGGCATGGTTCGCATGTACCAAGTGATTCATAATCAAGTGGTTCCAAAAGTCCATCAAGATGGAGTTTCTTCATGCGCTTTACACCAATATGAGCTAAACGGCAGTGCCACAAATAAGTTGCACTATCATTATCAACTCTACATCTTTTGGGTTCAATATTATGAATATGTGTATCACTACTATCGAGATTCAACAAAAATAGACCACTCTTCAGGGGTGCATGACCATAAAAGATATTACTCATATAAATAGAACAACCATCATTCTCTAATTTAAATGAATAACCGTCTCACATCAAACAAGATCCAGATATAATGTTCATGCTCAACGCTGGCACCAAATAACAATTATTCAGGTCTAAAACTAACTCAAGGTAGATGTAGAGGTAGCATGCATACCATGATCACATCGACTTTGGAACCATTTCCCACGCGCATCGTCACCTCGCCCTAGCCAATCTTTGCTTAATCCATAGTCCCTGCTTCGAGTTGCAAATATTAGCAATGTAATCAGTATCAAATACCCAGGTGCTATCATGAGCATTAGTAAGGTACACATCAATAACATGTATATCACATATACCTTTGTTCACCTTGCCATCCTTCTTATCCGCCAAATACTTGGGGCAGTTCCGCCCAAAGGACTAAATCCTGCTTGCAAGAGAAGCACTCAATCTCAGTGCTTAGGTCTAGACTTGGGTTTCTTCTCCTGAGCAGCAACTTGTTTGCTTTTCTTCTTGAAGTTCCTCTTCTTCCCTTTGCCCTTTTTCTTGAAACTGGTGGTTTTGTTGACCATCAACACTTGATGCTCTTTCTTGATTTCTACCCGCAGCCTTTAGCATCATGTAAGAGCTCGAATCGCCTTATCCATCCCTTGCATGTTATAGTTCATCACAAAGCTCTTGTAGCTTGGTGGAGTGATTGAAGAATTCTGTCAATGACGCTATCATCCGGGAGATTAACTCCCAGTTGAATCAAGTGATTGCTATACCCTGACATTTTGAGTATATGTTCACCGATGTAACTATTCTCCTCCATCTTGCAGCTCTATAACTTATTGAGACTTCATATCTCTCAATCCGGCATTTGCTAGAAATATTAACTTCAACTCGAACATCTCATATGCTCCATGACGCTCAAAACGTTGTTGAAGTCCGGTTCTAAGCCGTAGCATGGCACACTAAACTATCGAGTAGTCATCAGCTTTGCTCGCCAAGAATATCCGGTGTTGCTCCCGCAGAGGTCCGGCACCCAGCGGTGCTTCCAGATTTAATTCTTCTATGCAGCAATGAGGATAATCTCAAGTTACGACCCAGTCCGTAATTGCTACCATCATCTTTCAACTTTGCTTTCAAGGAACACATTAAAATTCAACGGAACAACAAGACGGGCCGCCTATCTACAATCAACATAGACAAGCAAAATACTATCAGTACTAAGTTCATGATAAATTTAAGTTCAATTAATCATATTACTTAAGAACTCCCACTTAGATAGACATCCTCTAATCCTCTAAGTGATCACGTGATCCAAATCAACTAAACCATGTCCGATCATCACGTGAGATGGAGTAGTTTCAATGGTGAACATCACTATGTTGATCATATCTACTATATGATTCACGCCGACCTTCGATCTCAAAGTTCCGAGGCCATATCTGCATATGCTAGGGTCGCAAGTTTAACCTGAGTATTTCGCTGTGCAACTGTTTTGCACCCGCTGTATTTGAACGTAGAGCCTATCACACCCGATCATCACGTGGTGTCTCAAGACGAAGAATTTTCGCAACGGTGCATACTCAGGAGAACACTTATACCTTGATAATTTAGTGAGAGATCATCTTATAATGCTACCACAATCAAAGCAAGATAAGATGCATAAAAGATAAACATCACATGCAATCAATATAAGTGATATGATATGGCCATCATCATATTGTGCTTGTGATTCCATCTTCAAGCACCATCATGATCACCATTGTCACCGCGTGACACCTTGATCTGCATCGTAGCATCGCTGTCGACTCGCCAACTTATGCTTCTACGACTATCGCTACCGCTAGTGATAAAGTAAAGCATTACAGGGCTTATTGCATTGCATACAATAAAGTGACAACCATATGGCCCCCGCCAGTTGCCGATAACTCGTTACAAAACATGATAATCTTATACAATAAAATTTAGCATCATGCCTTGACCATATCACATCACAACATGCCCTGCAAAAACAAGTTAGACGCCCTCTACTTTATTGTTGCAAGTTTTACGGTTGCTACGGGCTGAGCAAGAACCGTTTTACCTACGCATCAAAACCACAATGATAGTTTGTCAAGTTAGTGCTGTTTTAACCTTCTCAAGGACCGGCGAGCTACACTCGGTTCAACTAAAGTTGAGAAACCGACACCTGCCAGCCACCTGTGTGCAAAGCACGCCGGTAGAACCAGTCTCACGCCAGCGCACGCGTAATGTCGGTCCGGCCGCTTCATCCAACAATACTGCCGAACCAAAGTATGACATGTTGGTAGGCAGTATGACTTATATCACCCACAACTCACTTGTGTTCTACCCGCATATAACATCTACGCATAAAACCAGGCTCGATGCCACTGTTGGGGAACGAGTAATTTCAAAAATTCCTACGCACACGCAAGATCATGGTGATGCATAGCAACGAGAGGGGAGAGTGTGTCCACGCACTCAAGACCGAAAGCGAAGCGTAGCACAACGCGTTGACGAGTCGCACGCTTTCACGATTCGACCGATCAAGTACCGAGCGCATTGTTGGGGAACGAATAATTTCAAAAAATCCCACGCGCACGCAAGATCATGGTGATGCATAGCAACGAAAGGGGAGAGGTTGTCCACGCACTGTAAACTGAAAGCGAAGCGCTAGCACAACACGGTTGATGTAGTCGTGACGCCTTCACGATCCGACCGATCAAGCACAGAACGCACGACACCTCCGAAGTTCAGCACATGTTCAGCTCGATGACGCCCCTCGAACTCCGATCCAGCCGAAGTTTTGAGGGAGAGTTTCACAAGCACGACGGCGCAGGACGATGATGATGTTCTATCGACGCAGGGCTTCGCCTAAGCATCGCTACGATATTATCGAGGTGGATTAGGTGGAGGGGCACCGACACGGCCAAGAGATCAAGAGATCAATTGTTGTGTCTATGGGGTGCCCTCCTTCATATATAAAGGGGAGGAGGAGAGGGCCGCCAAGGGGTTGGCGCGCCTAGAGGGGGAAACATACTCAAGTAGGTTTGCCCTCCCTTCGAGGGGGGAGAGGGAAAGGCAGGCGCCGCCTCTTCCTTGTCCTATTCGGACTCAAGGAGGGGTGGCGCCTGCCCTGGCCGCCCCCCTCTCTCTCTCTTCTCACTAGGGCCCAACAAGGCCCATTAATTTCCGTGGGGTCCGTAACCCCTGCATTCGATATATATCCGATAACCCCAAACCATTCCGTGTCTGAATATAGTCGCTCAATATATCAATCTTCATGTCTCGACCATTTCGAGGCTCCTCGTCATGTCCGTGATCACATCCGGACTCAACTATATTCGTACATCAAAACACATCTAACATTCTTAAGAAGTTGACCCCACTACAACCTATTCTCTCACCATGCATATTATCCACATGAGCAATCAACATGCAACCATCCACCTATTTCCACCTCAGCAGTCTAGCCACATCATCGATTCCATCCCGTGATTTAGTTTTTCTTTGTCAATAATACTAGGTCGATGGAAAAGACTCGGTCTCCCAAGGATGGCAACTCAGAAGAACATATGCAAGCACCCGAAGAGACATGGTCAATCGTGGATTCAAAGAGACATGATCGATAATTATTGGCATTCAAAGAGACATGATCGATCGTTTTATTTACCTTCTGCACTCAAAGAGACACCCGAAGAGCCAGTGTCTCCACGTCGCGTAGAATCCCTTCATAAATATCTTGGTCGATTTAGCTGGAGGATCGGCGGCGCGCAAGGGGTTGGAGGACCGGACCTCATCTCGGGGTTTCGCAACGAGCCTGTGCTGCCGCTCTGTTGGCCATCTGCATCGGTGAGGAGTATAGGAGGACAGAGAAGGAGGAGCGGTGACACGCAGGGATTGGGAGGACCGCATCTCTGAGCTCCCCAACGAGGCTGCGCTGCCGCTCAAGTCGGCCATCTGAAGTGGCGCGCTCCCGTCGCGGTAATGCAACCTCTCGGAGTAGTGGCGGCCCGTGTCTCATCGTTCTGCCTCCGAGTCTTGTCGGGCGCGTCGTCGATGGCTGAGACGGGGGGCCAGCTTGCGGCCCTCGGAGCGGCGGCCTGTGTGTCATCGTCTGCCACTGCCTCCGAGTCTCGCCGAGCGCGTCAACGACGGCAAGGATGGGGACAGCTCGGCCCTCGATAGGTGAGAGAGTTTAGGCGAAACGAGGCTTGATTGGCCGCCGGAGAAAATAGATAGAACTGTAAAATCCACCATGCCCACTGCTTCAGTGACCTTGGCCATCTTCCATGCTCACCATGCGCCGCACGCACCAGGGCAAGGTAGAATTAGATGCATGTCTCGGCTCGCCAGTTGTCCCGTCCCGTCGTTATCCTACAGCAGCACCACCAAGACGGCATATCCGGCTCCGTCGGCTGCGGCGGACTCAACGCCGTGGAGGGTGGCGAGGCCCAGCCGCCCAGCGTGACGACCCACAAGGTGGAGGAAGATGGAGCAGTCCGATTCACCTGCGTTGTGTGGCTAGGAGCTCGGCGAGGAGCATGCGGAGGTGGTGGCAGAGGAGACAGGGGAGCAGGTCGAGGCGTGCGGTAGAAATGCCTGTGTCTTCCTCATGGTAAGAGGGTCGGTCAGAGAGCCTCTTCAGTTTTTTCCCATGACTGAGCTTATTTTATTTTGTCAGGTTCCGCCGATGCTGCATAGGTGCTAGACGTCTTGCCTGACAAGGATAGTTAACGTTGCTGCAAAATTGGTGATTCTTTGTTGCTGCATAGGCCTATTGCTGTTCGTATTCTACATTGCTCTCATATCATTTAGAGAGCATAGGATTCTGATTAATTTGATTTGCTACATCAAAAACTCAACATCGTAACTGTGCTAGAGCCTGGATGACATTGAGCATGCATAATAATGTGCCTTTACTGGGTTTCATCGCATATATGTATGATTATCTGAACATTTCAAGTAGTAGTACAGCGTTATCTCATTTAGTTGATACTGTGGTTTCAACTATCGGCGCACTATTCCGTTTTGCTGTGCTGCCGTTATACATTGCCCTTTGGTTTTGTCAAAAGTAAAGAATGGTAAAAAGAAAAGTTACTTGCTATGCTTTCTGTCTATTTTCCTTTGCACATAAACCATTTACCTTCAAAATAATTTACTTTGAACTTGAGTTCACACATTTTACTTGATTGCTTCATTTTAATAAGCACACTATTGGTCCCTACTTTCCTAACATCCTATTTGATTCTTTTCAAAATGTTCTCGCCGGCAACGCAAGGTATCATCTAGTAAACTCATAATATAACCGCTATCAAACTTTAAGCTGCATGGACTTACGGGTTCGAGAACTATGTAGACATGACCTAGACACGCCTCCGTCAATAACCAATAGCGAACATGGATGCTCATATTGGCTCCTACATATTTTACGTAAGATCTTTATCGGTCAAACCGCATAACAACATAATGCTTGTTCCTTTGTCATCGGTATGTTACTTGCCTGAGATTCGATCGCCGGTATCTCAATACCTAGTTCAATCTCGCATCGCAAGTCTCTTTACTCATTCTGTAATACATCATCCCGCAACTAACTCATTAGTTGCAATGCTTGCAAGGCTTAAGTGATGTGCATTACGAGTGGGCCTAGAGATACCTCACGACAATCAAAGTGACAAATCCTAATCTCAAATACGCCAATCCAACAAGTACCTTCAGAGACACCTGTAGAGCACTTTTATAATCACACAGTTACGCTAGACGCTTGGTAGCACACAAAGTGTTCCTCCGTAAACGGAGTTGCATAATCTCATAGTTATAGGAACATGTATAAGTCATGAAGAAAGCAATAGCAACATACTAACGATCGTGTGCTAAGCTAACATAATGGGTCAAGTCAATCACATCATTCTCCTAATGATGTGATCCTTAATCAAATGACAACTCTTGTCTATGGCTAGGAAACATAACCATCTTTGATCAACGAGCTAGTCAAGTAGAGGCATACTAGTGACACTCTGTTTGTCTATGTATTCACACATGTATCATGTTTCCGTTAATATAATTCTAGCACGAATAATAAACATTTATCATGATATAAGGAAATAAATTATAACTTTATTATTGCCTCTAGGGCATATTTCCTTCAGCCTCCCACTTGCACTAGAGTCAATAATCTAGATTACACAAGAATGATTCTAACACCCATGGAGCCTTGGTGCTGATCATGTTTTGCTCGTGGAAGAGGCTTAGTCAACGGGTCTGCAACATTCAGATCCGTATGTATCTTACAAATCTCTATGTCTCCCACCTGACTTGATCCCAATGGAGTTGAAGCCGCCTCTTGATGTGCTTGGTTCTCTTGTGAAATCTGGATTCATTTGCCAAAGCAATTGCACCGTATTGTCACAAAAGATTTTCATTGACACGATGCACTAGGTATGACACCTAGATCGGATATGAACTCCTTCATCCGCATTCTTCATTTGCTGCTTCAAGCAGCTATGTACTCCGCTTCACATGTAGATCCCGCCACGACGCGTTGTTTAGAACTGCACCAACTAACAGCTTCACTGTTTTATATAAACACATATCCGTTTATGCATTTAGAATCGCCAGATCAGTGTCAAAGCTTGCATCGATGTAACCATTTACGACGAGCTCTTTGTCACCTCCATAAACGAGAAACATATCCTTAGTCCTTCTCAAGTATTTCAGGATGTTCTTGACCACTGTCAAGTGATCCACTCCTGGATTACTTTGGTACGTCCCTGCTAATCTAATAGCAAGGCACACATCAGATCTGGTACACATCATTGCATACATGATAGAGCCTATGGCTGAAGCATAGGAACATCTTTCATTTTCTCTATCTTCTGCAGTTGGTCGGGCATTGAGTCTTACTCAATTTCACACCTTGTAACACATGCAAGAACCCTTTCTTTGCTTGATCCATTTTGAACTTCTTCAAAACTTTGTCAAGGTATGTGCTTTGTGAAAGTCCAATTAAGTGTCTCGATCTATCTCTATTGATCTTGATGCCCAATATATAAGTAGCTTCACCGAGGTCCTTCATTGAAAAACTCTTATTCAAATATCCTTTATGCTATCCAGAAATTCTATATTATTTCTCGATCAACAATATGTCATCCACATATAATATTAGAAATGCTACAGAGCTCCCACTCACTTTCTTGTAAATACAAAGCTTCTCCAAAAGTCTCAGATAAAACCATATGCTTTGATCACACTATAAAAACGTTTATTCCAACTCCGAGAGGCTTGCAGCAGTTCATAAATGCATCGCTGAGCTTGCACAGTTTGGTAGCTCCTTTGATCGACAAAACCTTCCGTTGCATCATATACAACTCTTCTTCCAGACGCCCATTCAGGAATGCAGTTTTTACATCCATTTGCCAAATTTCATAATCATAAAATGTGACTATTGCTAACATGATTCGACAGACTTAAGCATCGCCACGGGTGAGAAGGTCTCATCGTAGTCAATCCCTTGAACTTGTCGAAACCTTTGCAACAAGTCGAGCTTTATAGACATTAACATTACCGCAGCGTACCTTCTTCTTGAAGATTCATTTATTCTCGATGGCTTGCCGATCATCGGGCAAGTCAACCAAAGTCCACACTTAGTTCAAGATACATGGTTCCCATCTCAGATTTCATGGCCTCAAGCCATTTTGCGAAATCTGGGCTCACCATCGCTTCTTCATAGTTCGTATGTTCGCATGGTCTAGTAACATAACCTCCGAACAGGATTACTGTATCACTGTGCGGATCTTACTCGGTTGACCTACGAGGTTCAAGAACAACTTGATCTGAAGTTTCATGATCGTCATCATTAACCTCCTCACTAATTGGTGTAGACGCCACAAGAACCGGTTTCGTGATGAACTACTTTCCAATAAGGGAGCAGGTACAGTTACCTCATCAAGTTCTACTTTCCTCCCACTCACTTCTTTCGAGAGAAACTCTTCTAGAAAGGATCCATTCTTAGCAACGAATGTCTTGCCTTCGGATCTGTGATAGAAGGTGTACCCAACAGCTTCCTTTGGGTATCCTATGAAGACACATTTCGATTTGGGTTCGAGCTTATCAGGTTGAAGTTTTTTACATAAGCATCGCAGCCCCAAACTTTAAGAAACGACAACTTTGGTTTCTTGCCAAACCACAGTTCATAAGGCGCCGCCTCAACGGATTTTGATGGTGCCCTATTTAACGTGAATGCGCCGCCTCTAAAGCATAACCCCAAAATGATAGCGGTAAATCAGTAAGAGACATCATAGATCACACCATATCTAGTAAAGTACGACATTGACGCTCGACACACCATTACGCTGTGGTGTTCCGGTGGCGGAGTTGCGTAAACTATTCTGCATTGTTTCAAATGTAGACCAAACTCAGAATCTCAAATATTCTCCTCCACGATCAGATCAGAGAAACTTTATTTTCTTGTTACGATGATTTTCAACTTCACTCTGAAATTCTTTGAACTTTTCAAATGTTTCAGACTTATGTTTCATTAAGTAGATATACCAATATCCGCTTAAATCATCCGTGAAGGTGAGAAAATAACGATACCCGCCATGAGCCTCAACATTAATTGGACCACATACATCGGTATGTAGGGCCACCAACAAATCAGTTGCTCGCCCGTAGTTCCAGAGAACGGCGTTTTAGTCATCTTGCCCATGAGGCATGGTTCGTTCAAGTACCAAGTGATTCCAAAAGTCCATCAAGATGGAGTTTCTTCATGCGCTTTACACCAATATGACTCCAAACGACAAGGCACAAAAAGTTGCACTATCATCAACTCTGCATCTTTTGGCTTCAACATTATGAATATGTGTATCACTACTATTGAGATTCATCAAAATAGACCACTCTTCAAGGCTGCATGACCATAAAAGATATTACTCATATAAATAGAACAACCATTATTCTCAGATTTAAATGAATAACCGCCTCGAATCAAACAAGATCTAGATATAATGTTCATGCTCAACGCCGCACCAAATAACAATTATTTAGGTCTAATACTAATCCCAAAGGTAGATGTAGACATAGCGTGACGATTTGCGATCACATCGACTTTGGAACCATTCCCCACGCCGCATCGCCACCTCTTCCTTAGCCAAGGTCCGCTAATCCATAGTCCCTATTTCGAAGTTGCAAATATTAGCAATGTAACCAGATCAAATACCTGTGTGCTATCATGAGCTCGTAAGGTACACATCAATAACATGTATATCACATATACCTTGTTCACCTTGCCATCCTTCTTATCCGCCAAATACTTGGGGCAGTTCCGCCAAGGACTACCGCTTGCAAGAGAAGCACTCGGTCTCGTGCTTAGGTTCAGACTTGGGTTTCTCCTCCGAGCAACAACTTGTTTGATGTCCTTCTTGAAGTTCCCTTCTTCTTACTCTTTGCCCTTTTCTTGAAACTGGTGGTCTTATTGACCATCAACACTTGATGCTCTTTCTTGATTTCTACCTCCGTAGCCTTTAGCATTGTGAAGAGCTCAGGAATCGTCTTATCCATCCCTTGCATGTTATAGTTCATCACGAAGCTCTTGTAGCTTGGTGGCAGTGATTGAAGAATTCTGTCAATGACGCTATCATCTGGAAGATTAACTCCTAGTTGAATCAAGTGATTGTTATACCAAGACATTCTGAGTATATGCTCACTGACAGAACTATTCTCCGCCATCTTGCAGCTATAGAACTTATTGGAGACTTCATATCTCTCAATCCGGCATTTGCTTGAAATATTAACTTCAACTCTTGGAACATCTCATATGCTCCATGACGCTCAAAACGCCGTTGAAGTCCCGGTTCTAAGTCGTAAAGAATGGCACATCTAACTATCGAGTAGTCGCATTTTTGCTCGCAGACGCTCATAACATCCGGTGTTGCTCCTCGCAGCAGGTTTGGTACCCAGCGTGCTTCCGTGACGTAATTCTTTTGTGCAGCAATGAGGATAATCTCGTTACGGACCCAGTCCGTAATTTCTACCATCATCTTTCAACTTTGCTTTCTCAAGGAACGATTAAAATTCAACTAACAACAAAGACGAGCCATCTATCTACAACAAACATAGACATGCAAAATACTATCGTGTTCTAAGTTCATGATAAATTTAAGTTCAATTATTCATATTACTTAAGAACTCCCACTTAGATAGACATCCTCTAATCATCTAAGTGATCACGTGATCCAAATCAACTAAACCATAACCGATCATCACGTGAAATGGAGTAGTTTTCAATGGTGAACATCACTATGTTGATCATATCTACTATATGATTCACGCTGTCTTTCGGTCTCAAAGATTCGAGGCCATATCTGCATATGCTAGGCTCATCAAGTTTAACTCGAGTATTTCATGTGTAAAAACTAGCTTGCACCCGCTGTAGATGGACGAGAGCTTATCATACCCGATCATCACGTGATGTCCGGGCACGATTAACTTTGGGAACGGTGCATACTCGTGGAGAACACTTTTATCTTGAAACTTAGTGAGAGATCATCTTATAATGCTACCGCCAATCAAAGCAAGATAAGATGCATAAAAGATAAACATCACATGCAATCAACATAAGTGATATGATATGGCTATCATCGCCTTGTGCTTGTGATTCCATCTCCAAGCTCCGGCCATGATCACCATTGTCACCAGCACAACACCTTGATCTCCATCGTAGCATCGTTGTCGCCTCGCCAACTATTACTTTTACGACTATCGCTATCGCTAGTGATAAAGTAAAGCAATTACATATGGCTGCATTGCATTGCATACAATAAAGCGACAACCATATGGCTCATGCTAGTTGCCGATAACTCGTTACAAAACATGATCATCTCATACAATAAAATATAGCATCATGCCTTGACCATATCACATCACAACATGACCTGCAAAAACAAGTTAGACGCCCTCTACTTGTTGTTGCAAGTTTTACGTGGCTGCTACGGGCTGAGCAAGAACCGCTTTACCACGCATCAAAACCACAACGATAGTTCGCAAGTTAGTGTTGTTTTAACCTTCCAAGGACCGGCATAGCCACACTCGGTTCAACTAAAGTTGAGAAACCGACACCCGCCACCAATTGTGCAAAGCACGCCAGAGAACCAGCCTCGCAGAAGCGCACACGTAATGTCGGTCCGGGCCGCTTCATCCAACAATACCGCCAACCAAAGTGTGACATGCGGTAAGCAGATGACTTGTATCGCCCACAACTCACTTGTGTTCTACTCGTGCATATAACATCAACGATAAAACCTGTCTCTAATGCCACTGCTAGAACGAGTGTTTTCAAAAATTCCTACGCACACGCAAGATCATGGTGATGCATAGCAACGAGAGGGGAGAGTGTTGTCCACGCACTGTGAGACCGAAAGGAAGCGTAGCACAACGCGTTGATGTAGTCGACATCTTCACGATCCGACCGATCAAGTACCGAATGCACGGCACCTCCGAAGTTCAGCACACATTCAGCCGATGACGCCCTCGAACTCCGATCCAATGAGTGTTGAGGGAGAGTTTCACAAGACGACGGCTGGTGATGATGATGATGTTCATCATGCAGGGCTTCGCCAAGCACCGCTAATGATATTATCGAGGTGGGTTATGGTGGAGGGGGGCACCGACACGCTAAGAGATCAAGAGATCAATTGTTGTGTCTATGGGGTGCCCTCCTCCGTGATATAAAGGGGAGGAGAGGAGGACGCCAAGGGGTTGGCGCTGCTTAGAGGGGAACCTACTCCAAGTAGGTTTGCCTCTAAGGAGTCCCGGATTAGGGGTCCCCTGACAGCCGGACTGTTGGACTATGAAGATACAAGATTGAAGACTTCGGCCCCATATCCGGATGGGACTCTCCTTGGCGTGGAAGGCAAGCTTGGCAACACGGATATGCAGATCTCCTTCCTTGTAACCGACTATGTGTAACCCTAGCCCTCCGTGTCTATATAAACCAGAGGGTTTAGTCTCAGAGGACTACAACAATCATACCATGCATAGGCTAGCTTCTAGGGTTTAGCCTCTACGATCTCGTGGTAGATCAACTCTTGTAATACTCATATCATCAAGATCAATCAAGCAGGAAGTAGGTATTACTCCATCAAGAGGGCCTCAACTCGGTAAACATCGTGTCCCCGCGCCCCGTTACCATCCACCTTAGACGCGACAGCTTCGGGACCCCTACCCGAGATCCACCGGTTTTGACACCGACATTGGTGCTTTCGCTGAGAGTTCCACCGTCCGTCATCATAAGGTTGGATGGCCTGCCTCGCTGTCAATGTTAACATGACTCTCCGGGAGCCTCATCCGAGGCCAAACTCTCCGACTAGGCTGTTTCACATGACCGCCTCGACGCCACTACACCGACGATGACTCCACGCTGCTCGAATCACCGATCGCTTGGATCAAATGGAGCTCTTCCTTGAATGAGCTCTGGATCACATCGCCGCCTTTGGGAGTCGCCACGACTATGATCTGATCGGCTCAAACCCGGCAAAAGGGAGATTAATTCCGCCGCACCCATCGAGCAGCGGTGGTGGAGGAGCAATGCGCGATTCTTCCTCTATCTTGAGGACAAACTATGTCCGGATTCCCGAGCTCTCCCGAGCCGGATACCCGCCTATGGGAGGACATGGCTCAAACCTTGAACCTAGAATCGTGCAACGGGCCAGACTATTGGTCAACATCCCGAGTCCGAACTTAAGATCGAAACCCTCCGCCTGGTCTTAGATCGGGTCAAGGTTCGGTCTTAAATCCACCCACCCACCCAGATATAAGTGATCTTTCCCACATTAGATAAGAGCCCTAGGAGACAATACACCACTATTGGGCCAGATTCTCCTTGTAATGAGCAAGGTTAATGACTGTCGCGAGGAAGACGCAATTTCATTCTTTGCAAAATTGCACGTATAAGGGAATCCTCAACGCCATAAGTCGCTGTGACATAGCACACTTCGCTGACTTTATGCCATAGTACAGAAGTATCAGATGGAAAGCGCCTGAAAACCCAAACAAACTTCTCGGATCCTCCGCTCTCACTAACCCCCCGTCTCAACTAAAAGGGTGTACTCTCAAGTCACCCGACCCAATTACAAAGAAACAAAAGCCCACTACAGTATGTGGAACCGATTGGAGGGGTGGCTCAACGGGCCATGAAAATTCACAAGACAACGGATACCATACCAACACATAGCCTTAGAGCATGTTGGGTACCCGCAGGTGGCCAAGAGCGTGAGGATATCCTCATCAATAATACCGCAGAGCACCATCCCATGGAGAACAACAATACAGTATTGATAGTCTTCTAGACCTTCAAATAATAGGCGAAGCGAGCACTCCGCAGCTTTTCTGCCAAGTCCCAAATAGCAGCAATAAATCCATGGAGCGATACACTTATCACCTTCAATGCCAGGATTTAACCTAAATTCAACAGCACGAAAGCACCACCGCTTTGGTCCTTAGCCTCAATCGTGGATAGCTTCCGACTTACTAAAGTGCTCATGGACGGCGGCAGCGGATTAAACCTCATCTATGAGGAGACTCTTCAAAATGGAAATAGACAGTAAGTCGATTGAGCAAAGCAAGACGACCTTCAGAGGAATCATCCTAGTCGGGAGGCACGATGTGCCGCAAAATCACACTAGATGTGGTATTCGCACGCCGGAGAATTATAGGTCCGAAGAAATCACATTCCAAGTGGCCCTGTTCAATAGCGGATACCACGCCTTCTAGGGCGGGAGGCATTCACGATCTTCCAAGCTACACCCTATTACGGGTACATGAAGCTCAAAATGCCCGGCCTAATGGAATCATCACCTAGCTAGTGATCCGTATATAGCACCGCTACCGAAAATAAAACAGCCAGACCGCCTCGAGGCGTTATCCAAGCCCTCGCATCGAGGAACTAACCGCACCGTGCTCCACAAGGATGTGGACGACGGATACTCGGCTAAAAGATCCAAGTCCACCTCTTTAAACCAGCGGATGAAATAGTCAAACTCCAAGTACATCCAACGGACCCTACAAAACAGCATCTATCGGGCACGCTTAAACCCCACAAGAGACGCCGTGACTACGCGAAGTTCTTGCGCGAAAATTGGGACATCTTCGCCGCATCCTTCGTACATGCCAGAATCCCACACAAGCGGGCCGAGCATAGCCTTAACATTCTAAAGGGGTTCAAGACGGTCAAGAAGACTCTTCCGCTTTCTCCGAACCTAAGCGACAAGTTATGGGATAAGAGCTAGCTGTTACATCGGAGGCCGGATTTATCCGAGAAATAAAACATCCGGACTGGCTAGCAAACCTGGTGATGGTACCAAAGAAGGACAAATCCCGCACCTATGTGTCGATTTCAAAGACCTTAACAAGGCTTGTGAAGGAATTATGCCCTAGAGGCAATAATAAAGTTATTATTTATTTCCTATTTCATGATAAATGTTTATTATTCATGCTAGAATTGTATTAACCGGAAATATAATACATGTGTGAATACATAGACAAACAGAGTATCACTAGTATGCCTCTACTTGACTAGCTTGTTGATCAAAGATGGTTATGTTTCCTAGCCATGGACAAAGAGTTGTCATTTGATTAACGGGATCACATCATTAGGAGAATGATGTGATTTACTTGACCCATTCCGTTAGCTTAGCACTTGATCGTTTAGTATGTTGCTATTGCTTTCTTCATGACTTATACATGTTCCTATGACTATGAGATTATGCAACCCCATTTACGGAGGAACACTTTGTGTGCTACCAAACGCCACAATGTAACTGGGTGATTATAAAGGTGCTCACGTGTATCTCCGGCGGCACTTGTTGGGTTGGCGATTTCGAGATTAGGATTTGTCACTCCGATTGTTCGGAGAGGTATTCTAGGTCCACTCGGTAATGCACATCACTTAAGCCTTTCAAGCATTGTAACTAATGAGTTAGTAGCGGATGATGTATTACGTATCTAGTAAAGAGACTTGCTGTAACGAGATTGAACTAGGTATTGAGATACCGACGATCGAATCTCGGCAAGTAACATAACGATGACAAAGGGAACAACGATGTTGTTATGCGGCCTGACCGATAAAGATCTTCATAGAATATGTGGGAGCCAATATGAGCATCCAGGTTCCGCTTATTGGTTATTTACCGAGACGTGTCTCGTTATGTCTACATAGTTCTTGAACCCGTAGGGTCCGTGACGCTTAAAGTTTCGATGATGCTTATATTATGAGTTTATGTGTTTTGATGTACCGAAGGAGTTCGGAGCCCCGGATGAGATCGGGGACATGACGAGGAGTCTCAAAATGGTCGAGACATAAAGATCGATATATTGAACGACTATATTCGGACATCGAAAAGGTTCCGAGTGATTCGGGTTTTTTCGAGTACCGGAGAGTTACGAGAATTGTGATTGGGCCTTAATGGGCCATACGGGAAAGGAGAGAAAGGTCTAAAGGGTGGCCGCACTTCTCCCCATGGACTAGTCCGAATTGACTAGGAGGGGCGCGCCTTCCTTCCTTCTCCTTCTCCCTTCCCTACTCCTACTCAACAGGAAAGGAGGAGTCCATCCTGGGAGTAGGACTCCTCTTGCGCGCCTCCTCCTAGGCCGCCGCCCCCCTTGCTCCTTTATATACGGGGCAGGGGCACCCCAAAGACACAACAGTTGATAATTTATCTCTTAGCTGCAAAGTGTGCCCTCCACCATAGTCCACCTCGAGCACATCAGAGCGGTGCTTAGGCGAACCTCGCCAAGAGAATATCAACATTGTCACCACGCTGTCAGGTCGATTTAAACTCTCCTCAACACTTGGCTGGATCGGAGTTCGAGGACGCCATTGGCTGAACGGTGGTGAACTCGGAGGTGCCGCTGCTCGTACTTGATCGGGTCGGATCGTGAAGACGATGACTACATCAACCGTGATTGTGCTAACGCCCGCCGGTATACGAGGGTACGTGGACAACACTCTCCCTCTCGCTATGCATCATCCATGATCTTGCGGTGCGTAGGAAATTTTTGAAATTACTACGCTTCCCCAACAAAGGGCATCCGAGCTGGTTTTATGCGAGATGTCATATGCACGAGTAGAACACAAGTGAGTTGTGGATATAAGTCATACTACTTACCAAAGATGTCATACTTTTGTTCGGGCGGTATTGTTGGATGAAGCGACCGGACTGGATCAGACACGACGCTTTACTGAGACTGGTTTTACTGCCATGCTATGCACACAGTGACTAGCGGGTGTCGGCGCCAACTTTAGTTGAATCGAAGTGGTGGCTACCGTCCTTG
>JAHIAM010002179.1:0-84500 GCA_021605205.1 Aegilops longissima | reverse complement strand
GCGTGGAGCTCCGTGGCTCAAGGATGAAGGAAATGCCATGCTCCTGTTATGTGCGGGAGTTCACGGCTTCAAAGCGGCATCGTCCACCACAAAGATGCTTTCGGCGTCGTGGCGTTTCTGCGGGGAGATACTATAGGCCGTCGGGGCGGTGGAGCAGCGGGCCGATCGTGACAAGGTCGGGATCGCCTCGGCTACTTGGTGAACCAAGTTGCCACGCCGTGTTGCGGCTGCATGATGCCGACCATCGTGCGGTAGCGGCGATGTCGGCCGTCGGGCTAAACCCATTCGACCACCGGTCGACTTCAGGTGTGGACCTAGTTACATTAAAATTGATCTCACCGTTCATTCTCGGGACAGATCGAAAAGCGGTACTATGTTACATATAGGAGTAGTTGACATGCACACAACATCATTTGTTATCGTCAAATCTTACTACACTAGCAACAAGATTTTGTAATCTTGACGTATGAGCCCTTGCCCATGCCTAGTAGTAGGAACCATTGTATGTTCAAGTGGCTGCCGTGTTTCGCACTCCTCCGTCGTGAAATGGAAGCGCTTGCTATAATCATTTTTTCTTCGAAAAACAGTGGACATGCTCTACCGTGCGGATCCTCCTCCAGCCATGCACTACATTACTCACTTTACTACGGCGTGTGGGCCAGCCACTGGTCCACCGACCATGCACTAAATTACTCCGTAGTAGAGTGATGGTAGACTACCCAACAACGCGCTGATAATGCCCAATGAGCCGTCAAATCACAAAACCCCCTCCTTTCCGGTGATAAGTTGACAGGGCGAAGCAACCATCATTTCACTCTTCTCTCTCCGCTTCCTCTCTTGAAGAAAATCCCCCACTCGTCAGCTTCTCCCTCATCCGTTCCTCCTTTCCTCTTCCCTCTCGGTTTCCTCTCTTGGATGGGCCGCGAGCACCGGTGGCGTGATGTCTATGGCTCTGCAAAACCGTCGAGGCTCATGGTAAGAAGAAGCGCAAGCACCCTTGCGAGACTACATGAGACAAGCTCAAAGCCATCGCCTGTCCAAGCCCCCTCTCGGGATCCCTCATTAAGCAAGTCCAGTGCGTCTCTTGTTGCGATCTTTTCTCGATCTTGATCGTGTTTTTTCATCTAACACGCAGTACTAGTCTGGTAGTACAACTTTTGGGTGATCTTGCATGTGATTTTAGTGTGCCAAATGGCGGTTCTAAATTCCTCTTTTGACCAAAACATCACGAGAGGTTGACCTTGTTTTCTTCTGATTACTTTCAACTTCTCCTCTGTCCCAAATTTCTTGTCTTAGATTTGTCTAGATAATGATGTATCTAATACTAAAATGTGACTTGATACATCCGTATCTAGACAAATCTAAGACAAGAATTTGACGGAGAAATACTATAATAATATCAATGCTACCTTTTAAGAGGGTATATTTGCCTCGATAACTTGTGTTATGGATATTGCATGTAATCCCTCTGCTCTCATGCCTTTGAAGACATGTTCTAGTGTCTTTGTTCACTCATTTAGTGCGTATATGTAGTCATATATGGAGTATAATATCGAAAATCATCTTATATTTCTGAGCGGAGGTAGTAATAAAATATGGTTTATGTTTGAATTAGAACCAGGTCCTGATGGAGATGAAGTTCTCAAAGTCATATCGTGTGGTGGAAGACCGATGATGAGTTCTCACTACAAAAAAGTCACATCCATGACATTTGGGCGAGCGAAAAAATTCTGTCATACATGTGGCACTTCTTAGCGATAATAGTGACAAAACCGGTATCATCATAGATGTGGTGGGCTCCTACAACTATGACAAAAAATCATGACGAAAATGGGATTTTAAGTCACAGGCGGGCGAGACGCAGCTCATGACATTCTTTGGGCCGTCCATGGCGGAAAAAACCGTGGTAAAGCGAGGAGGAAAATTTCGGGAGTTCAGGTTCGGCGGAGGTCGGGGCGGCGATCGCGTTCTCTTACGCTGCAGCGTGTGTGCGGCGTTAGCTCTATGAACCAGCGGCGTTGTGCTCTAACTGAACCCTAGCGATTGCCTGCAACTCGGCGTTCTTGAACCCGGCGATCGATCGATGGTACATAGCTGAACCCGATCGGCGATTCGCTTGCTCTCGCTAACTAAAGCCGTCGATGGGATGAATAGTGGCGTTGCGGGGGTTTGGATGAGCATGGCGGTGGCGTTGCCTCTGGATGAACATGACCCGTGGTGTGGTGGAGGCTGGATGAATAGTAGGCGGTGGAGGGTGGCCGTGGAGGGTGGATGAACAGGACCCCGTCTTTGTGGAGGAAGGATGAGCAGTGAGCGGTGGAGGGGTGCCGTGGAGGGTGGTTGAGCGGGACCCCGTGGTGTGGAGGCTGGATGAGCAGTGAGCGGTGGTGGGGTGCCCGTGGAGGGGTGGTTGAATAGGACCCGTGGTGTGGAGGGCTGGATGAATAGTGAGCGGTGGAGGGTGGTTGAGCGATGGGCGATAGAGTAGCGGTGGAGGTGGATGAGCAGGGCCCGTGGAGGCTGCTGGATGAGCAGGCCGTGGAGGCTGGATGAGCAGGGAGCCGTGGAGGCTGGACCAGGTCGGGGTGGAGATGAACGTATCTCGTGGAGTCCGTTTTGCGTCGCCACACCCTCCGATGAGCGGGGCCCCGTTTTAGATGGCGCTCCAACACAAGTATGTTTCCTCTTTTTGCGATGCATATCTGGATGGCGTTGAGACCCGCCCGTATGTACACATATGTGGCCGTATTTTCTTTCTTGCACCCGGCGTATGCGTGCGTGTACATGCTACGTCGCGCCTCTACTGCGTGCATGCCTCTACATCGACCATTATATATGTCGTTACGTTCGCACCAGAATGACAATGCACGTGCGCTTGACCGGTGGGTCCCAACTCGGGCACTTCCTTGCGTGCGAAGATGTGTGGTGGGTCCAGCGTCGAGGGAATATGGTGGCCTGTCGGTGGGTCCCTTTGTCGGTGGAGGAATAATTATTTTGCCCGTAATAGGAGGCACTTCCTTTCTGCCGTGGACCGTTCGGCCTCTCCCGTCTGATCCACGTCCGATGGAAGTGGTTCCTTGACCGTTACACGCGCCAGAACACCGAGGCGATGGGCGGGGCGGCCTAGGGAAGGGATACAGGGGGGAAGATCCGGCGGTGGAAGCCAGCAGAGTACAAGGGTTCCTGGTTCAGCTACGGCGTGAGGCTGCCGTCGCCCATGAGCCCTGGCCGTGTGGGAATAGTAGAGGCGGTGAGGCCTCCATGGCAACCTGTGCCGACCCGCAGGAGAACGAGCATGCGGCGCGACGGCTGCTTTGGGCGGTTGGAGCAAGAAGACGAGGTTGTTGAAGAACTACTGTGTTGGATTGGACCACGTGCTGATCCTTTGGAGCTAGAATCGTTCATATTGACTAAGTTGAGCCAAAGCCCTTCATCCCGTCAACTTAATTAGTAGGCCCACATATCAGCCTCCCACCAAGGTGGGTCCTAGCTAACCGGGGAGTATTCATTTTTGTGCGCGTAATAAGGAGGCACTTCCGGTGGGTCGAGCTGACAGCAGGGAACATTTTTTTTGCGAAATACGGTGGCCCGTCAGATGGGTCCCAGCAGTCAGGAAACAATTTTTTTCATAAAATCTGGTAGTCCAAATCGGTTGGGTCCCGTTGTCGAGTGGAGGAATAATTATTTTGCGCGTAATAAGGAGGCACTTCCTTCTTGCGGCCGTGGACCCACTATCGACCTCTCCACATCACGATCCATGTCCGATGGAAGCCGTTCGCCAACCATGTTGACCACGCCGCGCCGAGCACTAGGGCGGTGGACGTGACGGGCGAGCCTAGGAAGGGGCGGCGCCCAGGCGAGGAAGGCAGGGCTGTGGATGCCCACCAGTGAGGAAGTATGAGGGTTCACTGGTTCGCTTCTGGTGTGAGGCTGCCGTCGCCCTTGGATATTGAGGGGTAATGGGTGAGTAGAGGATGGCCTGGCCAGTGGTGGGAGTAGTAGGGGCGGTGAGGCCTCGCCGCATCATGCAACGGCCCGCAGGGAGGCGAAGCACGAGCCTGGCCATTGCTGGTTTTGGTGGCTGAAGCAAGAAGACTAGAGGTTGAAGAAGCACTCGGACCGTTGGATGGACATCGATGCGGTCCTTTGGCCCTAGAATCGTGCATATTGACTAAGTTGACAAAGCCCTCCGTCCCGATCAACTTAGTAGGCCCTAAGTCGACCTCCCACTATCTTTGGGTCCCGACTAACGAGGGGGTATTCATTTTTTGTGCGTAATAAGGAGGCACTTCCTTGCGTGCGAAGATATAGCTGGTGGGTCAGAGATGTTAGCGGTGATAGCGTTTTTTCGCGAAATACAGAGGCCCTTTGGTTGGGTCCCACGATGTCGGTGGAGGAATCATTATTTCTGCGGCGTAATAAGGAGGCATTTCCTTGCGTGCGGCCGTGGACCAGGTAGCCGGACTCTCAGCGTAAAGTCCACCAGGATGCATAGCGATGCGTTGACCCGTTGATTAGAGCGCCCGAGCACCAGGGCGGTGGGCGGCAGCGGGAGCCTAGGAAGAATGACGGAGGCGGGGAAGACTTCGACAATTGTTTCCCCGCGTGGAGGAATGCGACTATGCGAGGCCTCCGCCCGTCGTCGGGAGAATAACGGCAGTGTGGGTGAGTAGAGGGATGGCTAGAATAGTGATGGGAATCTGATGGGGGCGGTGAGGCCTGCGCGTGATATGACCGGCCGCAGGGAGGAGGGAAGCAGGCGATCCCTTGGTTACTGTTTGGCCAGTTGGAGAAGGAAGGCGAGAGATTGAAGAAAACCTGACGGCCATTGGATGGCCATAATAGTACTCCTTGTGCAATGTCAACCTTGTTTTTAGGAAAGCCTCAAATCGTGTGGAAACAGCATACAGCCCATCTGCCATTATTTCTAATAATTTACAGCCCATTTGCTAATTATTAAGGTTTTTTTTGGAGCCCATATTCTTTTTATTAGCATTACAGCCCATATTGTGGCCATGGTTAAAAAATTATACGAAATTTGGCATATTTCGGTGCGGTCCGAACTGTTTTTAATCCCGAAATTTCGACTCACATTCAAACTGATTTTAAAAATAAATGTATATCAATATAAAATCCAAAAAATTCTCCACGCACAAAAAATAATGTAATTTCAAATCTCGAAATGAAAAAAAGATATTTGAAACTAATTGCGGGTTTGATGTGTTTTAAAATATGCAGCCCATTTCTCATTCTTGATGGGCCATTTTCTTGACAACCCGAATGAAAGCTCTCCTCCTCGTCTTGAAAGATTTGCGTATTTGGGCCCTGACTAAGCGACTTACCAGGCAAATCACAAAAAACTGGGTTGTGGCCGTGGACCTTGTCAGCCTCCACGCCACGATACTCTTCGATGGAATATGGTTGACCACGTTGAATACTCGCCCGTATTTGAAACACCAAAGCGTTAGACGGGCGAACCCTAGGAAAGGGATGGCCTTGAGAGCGGAAAACTGCGCGATGGATGCCATAGCGGAGAATCTGAGATTCTTGGATTCGACTGCGGTGTGAGGCTAAATGCGCGCGAGAACTGGCTAGCAGTGGGAGTAGTAGAAGCGATGAGGCCTCATCGGCCTGATGTGACCACTTGGAAGCGAGGCAGGCGGTCTCCCCGTTGGTTTGGTAATTTGGTGCAAGAAGAGCAGCGATTGAAGAAGCAGCGGGACCGTTCAATTCAAATCCAATGATTCACTTGCTAGAATGGTTTGTTGACTAAGTTGACAAACCTGTCGTACTGCGTCAACTTAGTAGGCCTGAGTCGACCTCCCAACGATGCGCCCCAGATGTTAGAGTGAGAATCATTTTTAGCGTAATAAGGAGGTTGATTGATTGCGTGCGGCCAGGCCATGGAGGGAGTAGGGTGGGCAGGGAAGCTGCACGACATCCTGTTGAACCACAAGAGGAGGGAGGCGAGCAGTCCAGGCATGCAGATTTAGGCGGATTTGAAGCAGGAAGATCGAGATTAAAAACGCGTCGGCCGTTGGATGGACATCCAACACTAAGCTGCTACTAGAATCGTGTGTTCAGCGACAAAGCCTTGCGTAAACAAGTCAACCTCGAAATCTGTAGGCGTGTACAGCCCATTTGCTATTATTTATATATTTTTACTCATTTTCTAATTCATATGGAATTTATTGCAGCCCGTTTTCCATTTTGAAATTCTTGGCCATTTTAAATTACGTTGCACGAGGCAAAAATTAACTAAATATGTGGAAATTTTGAAAATTCGCAAATTTTCTTTGAGGACGAAATATTCTTAATCCAAAAATTAATAGCCATACTAAAAAAAATTAAAAATAAATTAGTACTATGTCATGTTAAATCCAATGAAATATATATAAGATATGGATGAAGAACAAAAACAAAAAAGAAACATATCCCATTTGCTATAAATTTTTTGAATTTAAAACCCCTTTTGATATTACTTTTAACAGACATTGACCATACTCTTAAGCCCGGGCGAATGCATCCCTCCTCGTCTTGAAAGATTTGCGTACAGTATGGTGGAGAAAACAAATAGGCCTAGCTTGGGTATTCTTCAAAAAGAAATCTTGGGCTACCTATTTTCCCAAAGAACTGGTGCATGAGCATTTAGCTTTATTTATTTACTTATTTATGTTTAGGGGACCATGAGCATGTACTGGCAGATTCATGTGAGAGCCTCCTTTCCGATTAATTATAAAACTTCTCTATTGGGCCTTCGTTCATTGAGCTGCATGTTATCAACAAGTGGAAAATGTGTTCGAGTTTCAAAAAAATGTGTTCCATACGATAAATAATTATGCGCTTCGTACGGTATGGGGCACTAAAGGATCAAACCGTTACAACACTTCCAAAACATTATGTTTGTCGTTCTAACAACACATTTATTCAACCAGCACAGCGAATGATATACTCTTGATTGTACATTGAAAACAGCAGCGGCAACAACGAGGGCTGGGGTGCAACAAAAAGCGATAGCAGGCTAGAAGAGTGAAGCGCAACTCTCTCTTCAAACCAAACATCAGCCATCATTACAAAAGGGCTACCAAAAACAACAAGTGTATGCATCAGTAAATAAAGTTCCTACTACCAAGTTGCATCTAACTAACTGGCTCGATTAGGCGTTACTATTTATTAAGCTGTGGAGATTGGTGGCTTGAACGGATGCAGATGGCGGAAACTCAGCCAGCGGAGTCGATGACGACTTCGACCCTCTCTCCTACTTTGGGCTGCGAGCGTGGCGGCACATATCAGGGTATGGTAATGCAGCGCGTAATGCGTGTGTACACACAATTTTGCTGATGAAGCGAAACGGCGCTGCCATCATGATCCTTGCCGTCGGTTATCTCCTGGTTTCGGATAATTCAGTCCGACAAGCAGGGCGTGTACCAAGGCTACTTACCACCCGGTCAAAAATTCACGAAGGCCAGGGGATCCTGCTCAAAGACCTTGTAGTGGTGTGATTGTATTCCGCCAAACAACACGTCCGATGCGTGCGACGATCATCAATCTTTGTAATGTCGATTGAGCAGAACCACGCAACTTCCATGCCGCTTTTCTTTGAAAGGTTACGGGATTAGGAAGGGTAGGGACACGGTGACCTACAACATCATATCAAGTTGGAGTCAAATAAAAAAGGGCTCTTGGTTTAGTTAATCTTAAGAACAACATGTTATGAGCATGAATATTTTTCAGCAAATGTTGTGATAATATAAGCAAGCCATCATGATATCATAGGAAGTAACATACTATTGTAACACCGTTTGTAGGGATGGCTGGAGTAGGCTAGCAATCGTCCAGCCATAGAAGGTCGGGCGTAAATGAAGCCCTTGTGTTCAATGGCATCGAGAGAACCATGGAGGATGTATGATCCTGCGATGGGCGTGCAGATTTATCCACTTAATGCGGTGACTGTCGGATGGCGAGCTAGCGGTTGAAGAAGCATAATTAGCTGAAGTCTTTATAATTCGCAATCTTGTGGGCACTTGGCGGATTACAACCTTGAGCAAATCAAACTTGGTATCATGTTGGCTCTGTAAGATTCAGTATTACGGGCGTGCCAAAGCGGTGAAGTGTTCGAAGGAAGGGGATCAATCGCGGATGTAGACCTCCACGAGCATCCATTGCCGCGACCGTCGGAGCACCATCCAAGGCGTGTTCATGCCAACCCGTACATCGTTAATGTAGTTGAGGCTGGCGGGGATCGGATCACGTCAAGGGGTTGATGCTCGCCACCCTATGATCGTTATGCTGCGTGACATGCCGTTTCGGATCGGCGACATCGCAAACAAGGAGCTGGCTTAAAAAGCTCCGGCCTGAGGGCTTTAGTAAGCGGTTTAGCCCGGCGAGCGGTACTGATATTGTCCACAGCGAAACAATGAGCTTGATTACCTACGTGGGGGCGAATTCCAGCCACTCGTTCGGTGAAACGCTAGGTTACGCCATTGTTAGTGCTTGGGTTTTGGACGAGGGGGTATAGCCATGAGGATGGAAGATTGGGCCGAGATTATATGCGGACAATGATGGAGAAGCGAATATGTGTGCTGAAGGCTGGACATGTGATGATGACTACAGACCGCCCGGAACTTACGAGACACATACCGGCAGCGTGGGGTCATGTCGATGCTAGACAACTTGCTTAGTGATCGATACTGGTACTCCCTACAGTGCTATGCCCTAACTTGCTTGAGTAGAGTAGTAGAGTGGGACTCTGCTCTACTACTAACACCGAAGGTAGTATATTCTAATCTAAAATAGTTACAAACTTCAATGCCCGAGCATGGAGCGACTACGAACCATGCTCAAAAGACCCGTATCATCGTGGTGTTTGGACATAGGCGACAACCTCAATAGCAAGCGCTTTGCTGCTCCGTTGCACCCATGTATGTGTTTACATCCTTCCGTTCGAGAAATGGTGGTAGAATTCATGTTTCTACTCTGTATCCTACTACTACTAGTCCACATTATTAGTTTCATCTCTATTATAGCCGTCATGATTTATTTTGTGCTATTAGGATTAAATCTCAGTAACTTGCACATATATTCAACTAAGCATAATGTCCCCTACAGCCACTCCCGTTTCATGGACGGCTGGTGGATGTTGGAATTTTAATAGTAGGCCTTTATAAGGTAAGCTCTTCTACCATTTGTATGAGCATCGAGAAAGAGGAGACCTACGCGTCCTCCTCCTCCCACTTCGCTACTCGCCGCGCGCCTCGTCACGATCGCTTGTGAGATTTCGAGGATTGAGCCGAGCCGAGGGCAGAGCTATACTCCCACGACCTACCGGCCGCACTTTTCTATAGTTACTCACCACTTATTCCGAGATCATTGCGCCAATCAAGTCTTCTCCATCCCTCCTTTCGGTGTGCAGGGGACAGGGACAGCCAGGCCTCCGGAACCCGCCTCTCGTGATCTGTCTGGGAGAGGCGATCGAGGATTTTAAGGGCGCTTTTCGCCCGGCTGGCTGCAGCGGCGACTTGAGCGACCGACTTCTTCCCGACCTCGGCAACCTCATCCTCGGCGACATGAGAGACAACATCAGCGTGTTGGCGGTGCTGCTCCGTTGCACCGGTATGTGATTCTATCCTTCATGTTAGATATTGGTGGTAGAATTCATGTTTCTACTATGTGATCTGTTCATCTGCTATGGATACATCGCATGATTAGTTTAATCTCTGTCATGCTGTCATGATCTATTTCCTATTTATTCGGATTAAATATCATAGTAATTTGCTCATATTCCAACAATCCAAAACCGATAATAGGCCCTTCGTCACTTTGCCAGAGTGCCCGATGCCGTTTCCTGGCTCGCCAGCGGACATGGTGCATCACCTCACGGATGCGTGCAGCGTTCACTTCTTGGCCCTTGGCGGAGAACATCAAGTGCAGGCGTGCTACCGTTCACCATCGCGATCAGTTGGAGGATCACTTGCCGCTGCTAGTCTCGAGAGGAGACAGTAGCGTCTTCCTCTCTTAATCGTGGGCACCAGCGAAACCCCGAGAGCGGCCGCCCGTCTACGTAATGTCGTCGGCGGCAGCGGCCCGACGACCGACACGAGGCGATGTGCGGTGTGTGGTGGTGTTACTATGCGGGTGTGTGGTCGGCAACACCGACCTCAGCGAGCGGACTTGGACTGCAGGGCTGGGACTATCCGCCAATGTGGATTGGAAAAACCATGGCATCCTTTACCCTACGCGTTAAACAGGTTTACTCAAGGAGAGTTCACTGGACACTACGCATTATCAAGTTAAATGTTGATCATTAGTCTTAGCTCAATGTAATCCGCTGTCTAAGCATGTGGAGACTTCCATGCAGGATCTTGCTCTATTGGAGTATCGCTCATGAATAAAAGTGTATCCGTTTATCGTTTAGTCTAGAATCTTCCATGTATGAATTTTTTACTACAGATCTTGGTGAAAGACTTACGATGAACCATTTCTTATCTCCTATGCACGCTTGCCAGTCATCTTGATTTAATCCCTCAATCTAGGTGTATAAGGGCATAGTTAATATTACTTAATAGTATAGCCAACTGTTGACTATAAGAAAGTGCCATGTCATCTGTAGCAACAACATGTATAACAATCGATACTCAAAAACTAATTCTTAAAGATCATTTCTTGCAAAGCACAATAAGTGTTATTTCTTCACAAGTTTTGGATCCCGAGGTTGAACAGGTTGAGGCCGGTTTTGTTTACAAAAGATACCTTTTATCTATTTCACCCGGATGTTTGTGAGCTCTAGAGATGAAATAATATCCGAAGAAACCTATCGATACCGTTACACATGAGATGACCCCACATCCTTTGTCAAAATAAACAACTCCCGATCGAGTACATTTCACTCTTGATTGGTACCGATTAGACGGACGCATATACTATAGATTTGACAACTTCTAACAATATATTATAAAAACAAAGAAAGGTAGTAGAGATAGAGATAAGAATAGAGACTAGGGAGGAGCTATCATCTACTGCTTCATGGGCTACTCTTGCGCTCCATTCAGGAAACCCTAGCACGTCCCCTACAGCCACTCCCTCCGCGCTCCATTGGTGGGCGCTATTTGAAAGTGGGGCCGCACTCTCGCATTTGCCCCTAGCTAGCAGACGACTTCACCGAAGCGATGACTTCTTCCCGACCTCGGCAACCTCTTCCTCAGAAACATGGGCGACAACCTGGCGTAATGAGTCTTTGCTCCCGTTACACCGTATGTGTTTCTGTCCTTCTGTTTGAAATCATGGTAGAATTCATGTTTCTAGTCATGTCCTAGATTTGATATGTTCATCTACTATGCTAGTCCGCATTATTAGTTTAATCTCTGTTATAGCCGCCATGATTTATTTTGTAGTAAATCTCGTAGTAACTTGCTCATATATTCAATGGCGGAGCGTCCTACAGCCACTCATGTTTCATGGGCGGCACAGTCGATGCCTCCAAAAGGCCCTTCGCTCTACTGCTATGAGTGCTAGGTGCCGTTTTGTGGCTCGCCCGGCGGACATAGTGCATCACCTCACAGTCATGCGGCAATCACTGCTGGCCCTTGGCGGAGAACATCAAATACGAGGGCGTGCTACTGCATTCACCGATGCGGAGTCGTTGGAGGATCAAGCCTTGCCGCTAGTCTCGGAGGAGAACGGCATCTTCCTCTTGATCGTGTGCACGGGCAGGCACGCGGAGACCCGCCGCCACATCTACTGGTGTGTGTCGAAGCGGCCTTGTTATGTGACCGCGACAAGGCCGATGTGCGGGTCGCGTGCTCACTATTACTACCCCTCGGCGTCGCGTGGCGGCGACACTTGGCTTCACGCCCGAGCATGCTTGGACTACTGCGGAGCTTGGGACTTTCCCGCCGATGTGGACATGGAAAACCCATGGTGTTATTTGGACTCCAACAATGTGCACGGGGACTCCAAGGAGGTTCACCTGGACATCTGCATTTTCAAGTTAAATGTTGATCATTAGTCTTCGCTCAATGTAATCCGCTGTCTAAGCATGTGGAGACTTCCATGCATGATCTTGCTCTATTGGAGTATCGCGCATGAATAAAAGTGTATCCATTTATGGTTTAGTCTAGAATCTTCCATGTATGAATTTTTACTACAGTACTGGTGAAAGACTTATGATGAACCATTTCTTACATATCCTCTGCCCCTCCCAAGTCATCCTGATTTAATCCTCTGAGTCTAGGTGTATGAGGGCATGGTTAATACTTAAATAGTATAGCCAACTGTTGGCTACAAAGAAAGTGCCATGTCATCTGTAGCCAACATGTATAACGGATACTCAAAACTAATTCTTGAAGATCATTTCATGCAAAGCACAATAAGAGTTATTTCTTCACAAGTTTTGGATGCAGGTTGAGCAGTTGAGCGCTTTTGTTTGCAAAAGATACTTTTATCTATTTCACCCGGATGTTTGTGAGCTCTAGAGATGAAATAATATCCGAACAAACCTATCAAATGAACTAACTGAGGCATCTCCATCTTAATTTTATCTTGCAAGTCGATGCGTGGTCCCTTCATCGTGAAAATGCTCGGCGTCGCATTGATTTGCATGCATGGATAACACCACCATATTTTCAAGCGAGTAGAAGCTCTATATTTCAGCCAAAGGCATGCATGATTTGAGGAATTATGGTTGGGCATGCATGTAAAAAGGAGAAAGTAATTTGCATGCGAGGTTAAAGGAAGGGGCCGGTGGCTAGGCATTCAAGGAGGCTGCATGCAAGATTACGGGATCGAGATACTAGTCCCAAAATCAGTTCCTCTTTTTGGGACATGCCTTGGTCGAAAGATTGACAAGTTAGGCCTGTAAAAATGGATGGAGGGGTAGTAATGCGTGTAGAAGGGCCGCTGCAGGTCTCACCTCTCACCCCGCTCGTGGCGCGGTAAACCTCATATCACAAAACCCAACCACTCCCGTAATAAGTGGCCTGAGTAAAATAAGCGGACAAGCAACCATCACATCCCTCCGTCTTTTTGCAATTTCATCTCTGCATTTACTTTCTCGGTTCATCTACTTTTCGATCCCTAGCTACTACTCCTAGGGCAGTTCTTTTGGCGGCTTCGCTTTTCCACAAGACTAGTCACGGTGGAGATTAACGATATAAAGCGCCTCGCTCATTTATTTGGGCATCTAAACTACTATTCCGTCCTGGTTTATTCCTCACCATTGTAATTTGTGCTAAAATTTGACCAAAGATTTAACGGTTTTCCTCACCATTGTAATTTGTGCTAAATTTTGACCAAAAATTTGACCGATTACAATGGGGACCTAAACCAGACGGGTAGTAGTTATGGGATTACTATTCTAGAAGCCTAAAAGAAATGGCCTGGTACTCCTACTAGTAGTAGTACTCAAGTTGGAATTCAATTGCCGGCACAACCTGTTAGGTAAAAAATTCGATCAGGGTGTAGAGGCGGTTTGGGAATTTGCATGCCTTTCAACCGTTGAGATACTCCTACAAAATCGGAGAAATAACCACATAGAAGGAAGCTAAAGTAAACAATCAAGCGAGCATTTTGCATTAGTTTTGCATTGAATCGTTTCACAATCTTGACTAGTGTTGTTTTCCACTTTTACAAAAACCGCATCGTAATGTAAGCGTGCATTTGCGTACATAATAATAGTAGTACTCCCTCCGTCTAGGTGTATAAGTCTTCCCTCCTTCTTGGTCACGGTGCATAACCGAAGATGACTTATTGACACGGGCGGAGGAATCTGACGCAAGCATATATCGAGAGGAGGCGTGTAGTGTGATAGTATATAGTAAAGTTTGTGCTATATCACGTGCTTGCGAAATCGTCCGAATACACAAGGTTCCCAAACTTTCCCTTTTACATACTTAATTAAGGGCGCTAAGAATTCCTGAGCGTTGGGATTTATCATTTCGTCCCAAAACTAATGAGATGCCTTACGAAACAAAATTATACTCCTCCTAAAAGCCACGGCGCTTTCGAAGGCGCTGCGGCCCAATGCCCAGTGCGTGACGTTTCCTATCACACCGACACAACACCTCTTCCTCGGCCTCGCAACTTCCGGAGTGCTGATTAGAGGCTTGCGGGCGGCGATCTCACCGGTGTGGTGATCGGCGTAGGTACTCCTCCTTCTTTGGAAGCATGCACGTCCACGTACCAAGCGTAGATGAGGCGCTTGGGTCCGCACTCGGCGTCGGCAGGCGTCTCGCCACCCTCACAGCCCTCGCCCGAGCCTTACCAAAGAGCCAATTGCCCGACTCTCGGGGGCGACATAGGCCTCGAGGCAGCTTGTTCCTTGATGCGCTTCTCTTCTCGACCTTCTTCTCCGCCTCTATTTTGTACGCTCTGCTGGGGCAAAGCCTCCCCAAGCGACATCCATTTCTTTCAAAGCTCCTCAAGGCTGGGGGCTCGGGGCGGCCTGGCGTTCTCCTCGTGGGGGGCCGGCGTCCTCGGCGCGTCTTGGCGAGATTAGGAGCCGGCCTTCCACCTCGGCCAGCGTGGGCGGAGGCGCCTCGCGTCCTCCTCGACTAGTGGCGGGAGCAGGCAGCGGCGTCGCGTCCCGAGGAGGCGGAACACCGGCGCGTCCTCCTCGACTAGTGGCGGCAGGGGCAGCGGCGTGACCGTCAGCCGATGCTGCGGGGGCTCCTAGGGCTTGGGAGGCGATGCAAGCTTCCCAACATATCTGATCGGCTTGTCTTCATCATCATGTTTATAGTGGAAAGACCACTCTGTTAGGTTCTCCATGGTTGACAAGATGGTGATGGTGCATGTAGACATCTCACCGAAGTCCATGGCCTATCGGTTATGTGGGGTTCATCTTGTAGGTCGGTGGCAGAAATAGTCTCTGAGTTTAGTTAGTGCAACTTTGCTTGTCGTAGTAAGTACTATTGTTCGATGCTTGATTTGTGTTTGTGAACCTTGTATTGTTTATTAGTGTTGCGCTTTTGGTGTGTGGTCGATCCGAAGCGGTCTATGTTGTATCTGTCCACTCAATTCAGTCGTATATTTTGAAATATCGGATCATATTTTTGTGAGGGCGGTTTATCAATTATGGTTACACTCAATATATAGTATGCATTGCGGGGTTTATCGCACCCACCAGGATTTCAGTCCACGGATGTTCGGTCCATCTGATTTGTCACGACCTTTGGACTGTCCTTTTTGTAGGAGTAAGCGGGGCCCTATATGCCACAGCGTGTTGACGATCAATCTTACATTTAGTACTTCAACATAGTGATTTCTGGTAAGGTTCACTCGTGTCACATCAAGTAAATCTTATTGATTTACTATCTAAATCTTATTGATTTAATGTCATGTTTTCTTTCTTTTCCTGCAATTTCTGATGCAGGTTTTGCCATGTGACATTCATCACAGAATAAACCGTTTGGTTTGCTCTATGATGGCTATTTTGTAGGTTTCCATTCTTATGTCGTGATCGATAATGAAGTCCTTGTCCATCACTTATATTCTTGGAAAAATTGGATCGATCATTGTGTGAGTACAAGCTGAATCCCTATGATGAACTCAGTTTGGTTTAACAAAAGCGTAAAATTTGTCCTTCGCGTTTAAAAGAAATGAAGAAAAAATTGATCCGGACCACGGATCCTAGTCAAGTTAAGCTGATCATAGCGGACCGGACCGATCGCATTGTCTCGCACAGATCGAGCAGGCAGTTGCTCTAGCACGGCAGGCAGCAACTTCGATCTGATCGGTGAGTTGGCACCGACCGCGTCGGTGGTCGGTCTGATCTGCGGAGGATCGGGCATCGACACGCACTGCTCAGACACGGCACCAGCTCTACAAGGAGCACCATCTCCGGCAGCAAGCCGGCGGCACTGCACCAACACTTGCTTGCATACGCTCCGGCTGTGCGGTTGCACCGGCAACAGCTGGGCTGCGATTCGCACTTCATTTACCAAAGTCCTTACAAAACCCGACATGTCCACCTTCTTGGTAAGGATTGGCCGCCCAAGTGCTTCATTCTTTTTCTTTCCGTGTTGTTTCACATGATTCACTGTGTTGATCTAACTGTTTGGGTATGTCTTCTTGTTTGTAACAGAGAATTCCTGAAACGAGGAGTCGTTCAACAATCCGGGCGACCACGCCAAGTTTCTCTTACCATCGCAGCCTTGGTGTGAATGAACCTGCTCAATATACCGTAAGTACAAAGTATGGTCGCATGATGGCTGATGCTAAAGGATGGTCAGGTTCAAATCTAAATCATATCTTGCGGTAGGGGATGTTGTCAAAATCAAACTTTCTCGGCAGGAGAGCTGGTCCAAATCAAATTTGAAATTCTTGATGCACCATATGCGAACTGATCTATCCTCAGAGATTTTGATGTAATAATCGCATGGTGAAACAAGTGTCCGTTGTGTATAAGTAGTCGACGTATTATTTATCATGGTATATCATTGATAAATTGCAACTCTGATTGCTGGTTAGGAAGCTGTCGTTTGATTTAATTCCAACAGCTGTCGTGCTTTATTCAATTTTGTGTATTAAGCCTTGACACTCTAAAACCAGCATCGTCTGATAAACTTGCAATATTGAGGTAGAACACATGGGCCCCAAACATGCGAGGTCGACCTGCGTCAAAGTCAGAACCGTGAGCCTATTAGAGTATTATATTCTCAGTGAACCCCATAAAAAAGCTGAACCCCATAATGCCCGTGCATTGGGAGGAATATATTTCTCGGCAAGGTGAGCTTGATATAAAAGATTTGTATATTTCTTCTGGAGGAGTATCTCTCTGTCAAAAATATATTTATGTGTAACTAGTTACTCTGTCTTTCTACTTCCTTTAGATATGTGGGGCACGACAGCGAGGTCACGTGCCATATCACAATTAGAGTGCACAACTTCACGGTAGACACACCGTCGTGGCCTTGATAATGCCCAATGAGAGTCAAATCACAACCTGGTCTCAGCTTCTTGTGATCTTCCACCCAACGTCGATCAATTGTTCATCCATGTTAGTTTTGTATCTGGTTCTTGCTTGTTGCCTCGATTACTTCTTAATCCACCTATACGTCTAGCTAATCACAATTTAACTTTAGAAGTAGCAGCGAATCTCTACGAAGATGCTACTTCTAAGTAATATTTTCTTATAATTGGTGGACGTGTAGGTTTTTGAGTTAAGCGTCTGCTTTCGTTTGTTACTCTGTAATAACTTTCGGTTGTTACTAATGGCTGAAGTTGACTAGATCGACATCCACAAGTTCCTACACTTTATTGATCGTTGAGGTCCTTGTGGGGCATTTCAATGGTGGAATGCCAGGTGGGATATGTGCCTTTGCTGCACTTTCGTTGAACAGGTCCAAGCTGTCGAGAAACTTATAGTGCGAGCTGTTTTACGTTATATATTTGTTCATAAACTATTTCTTATACAGTTTTACAGATGTGATCTTCTTGAAGCGAGGAACTGCCAAGTTCTATTGTTCCTATCGGATGCTGACCAAGGTGGGTCAGGACTTGGCTTAGTCACAACATGATGTTTATGTTGACCTACTCAATTCCTTGGAGGTGAAAGATACTTATTCATGGGTGGTCTCAAATAATGAAGGCCCGTCCATCTTGGAGAATAGGATGAAGATTATGTTCATGCTTTTCCATGGCTCTAAGCGAATATCCTGTTTATTGACCACGTTCGAGATGAAGCCGCTTTGGAAGGTTGTGGATCGGCGGGGTGGCGCTGGGCCTTGTCAGGGGCTTGGCGGCCTCACCCTTAGTTAGCTGTAGGCAAAGTAGCACTATTTGGCGTGCTTTGTATGGTTGAACTGTATAAGTACTCATACTTCTTTCGACTTTGGTTGTTAAGTGCCCTGCTAGTTTGATTAAGGTTGTTAAGTACTCCTGTTGCTTTAGATGCAGCCGTGTTTCTTGATCTGTCTTCCTCCGGTAGCAAAACCAAACCGCCTGGTAGGCACTTTGCTTCGCCTCCATGGTGCTGCGCCTCAGGCCTTGCATCGCCGCCACCGTCTCCTAAATGGTTAGCAAGCGTCCTCGCGTCGATTTGATGCTTCGCCGTGGCGCCGCCCTCTCGCGTTGTCAACATGGTCAGCAGACAACGGGAATCGGCAGAAATGCGTGGAGAGGATGACGGTAGGGGCCCACCATGTCGGCGTATGGAAAATAAAATGCTTCCTCCTAGTGTTTTCGACATCGGGACCCACGACATTGTGGCGTATATAGTCAATAGACAAGAGAACAGCACAAACGGTGACACAGGGCGTAGCTACTCGGCAGTATTTTTGTTTGGTATTATTGAGGCGGGCGGGGTTTGAGCTGGGCGTGGCCGTCTAGCCAGGCTTATATTTTATTTCACCATGTGACCAGCCCGCTATTTTTTCTTTGTGAAAATGAGCCACGGTTTATTTTTGAAGAATACCCAATCCGGGCCTACTTATTTTCTCACGATGGGCTGCAACTCTTTCAAGGCGCTGCAAATCTTGAAAGTAATATGAAATGGGTTGTAAATATAAAAGCAGAGGACAAATTGGCAATTACTTTATAATTTCTGAATTTTTCACATTTTGATTCCTATTTCCTTGGGCATTAACCTAATTTAAATATATCTTCAAAGTACTTTAAATCTGGCTCGACATTTCGGTATTAAAATAGTTTGGAACCGAAATATGCAAAATTGCTGCCAACCAAAAACGACTACAATAAATTGCATAAGAAGTTGCCATGAGCTATATACAAATTATTAAAAAAAGAAGTGAGTGCGACTTGTGGGCTGTTTAGTTGATCGTATGCAAGATTTTTTAGTTATTATATCGTCAACAGCGATTCTAGGCGTAACGTTGGATGTCAATCCATCGGCGATGTTTCTTCAATCTCGATCTTCTTGCTCCGGCCGTAAAGCAGCACGCGTGGACGCCCTACTCCGCCTCCGTGGCGGCTGTCTGCCCGTGAGCCTCGGCCCCTACTACTCCACCCTGGCGGGGCATCCCTGCTCACCCACCCCCTGTTATTCTCGGCGGCAGCCTCACACATGACCGACAGGTGAACCCTCGTACTCCTCTCCGTGCGGGCTTCCTTGCCCGTCTTCTCGGGCTCTCGTCCCTTCCTAGGCCTCGGTCATCCACCACCGTGGTGCTCTCGGTCGGCATGGTGAATTGGTAACGACCGACTTCCATCAGACTCACGTACATGGAGAGGCGGCAAGTGGGTCCACAGCCGCAAGGAAGTGCCTCCTTATTACGGAAAATAATTATTCCTCCACGCAGCCGGGGACCCCCAGGGCGGGCCACAGTATTTCCGAAACGTTTCCCCTAGCTGCTGGACCCACAGGGCGGGCCACGTGTTTCATAAAAAAAATGAATACGCATAAAAAATACTCCACGTATTTCCCCTACTGTCATTTCGGACGGAGTGCCTCCTTATTCGCACAAAAAGGAATACCCCCACTGCTGGGACCCATCTTGGTGGGAGGCTGACTTGTAGGCCTACTAAGTTGAGTAGGGACGGATGGTGTAACATCCCAAATTTTCAATTTGGCATGTTATACATAGGTCATCCATGCATATCATATTTTATTGCATATTCATTTGCTATCCTCGAAAATCCTAAGCAACTCAAGGACCCTCGGAGAGAAGTTGGGGATTTTCGATTTTCACATTTAATTTAATCAAATGAAGGTCGAGGATATTGGATTTTAATTATTTTCTCTCAGGAAAAATATTTCAAGTTTAAAATAAATGAGGGAGATAATATGACTTCTCCAAAATAATTGAAATACTGGAGAAAAATGTTAAAATCATTTTGGGATTTTATTTTACTTATTTGGAATTTTATTTGTCCTAGAAAAAAATTGCGCTTTAAAAAATTGCATTTATGGGCCAGAAAAGTTCATCAGTTCTAAATATTTTATTTAGCGGAAAAACTTATTTTGGAATTTTAGATTTTATTTATTTTCTAGGAATTTTTCTTTGTGTGGAATGTTTTTTAAAATAAACGGACCCGCTTGGCGGGCCAAAGGCCAGCTGAGCCGAGCCGACCCGCGCCGCCCGCCTTCCTCAGCGCCGCCCGTCTTGGCTACCAGACGCCGAGGAGTCAGCAGCCTCCACCAGGCGCCCCCTTCCCAAGTCGCGCCGCCCGCCCTTTAAATCTGCGCCGCCTCGCCACCACCACCAACCGCCCCGGAGCCGACCGCCCGAAGCCCAGCGTCGTCGCGCCACCTCCGTGAGCGCCGCCGCCCTCCTCGACCCGCCCCACCGGACCCGCGAACCGCCCTTCGCGACGCGCCTCGCCCGGAGTACCGAACCCGCCAGGGTTTTTAAAAACTCTTGGTTTAAAAAAACCTAGATCGTTTATAGATCGGTTTATTTTGCGGTTTATTTATTTACGAGCGTCCGTTAGTCCGTTCGTTTAACGAACGCGTTCGCTGTTTAAGTTTTGTTAACGAGCGTTGTTCGTTTACGATTCGTCGCTTTTCTTTTATTCGATTTATTCGCGGTTATTCGATCGCGATTTGAGATCAATTTTCAAACCAGTTTATCTTTTCGCTCGTTTATCGGAATCAGGTGATTCAAGCGCTGGAGTTTCTCTCGAAACCCTCTTTCGAATAATCAACTCAAACCAGTTTTGTCATTGTAAAATTTGACTCTAGTTCAGATTAGTAGCGGACCTTATCTCTCGCCGTTTGAGTTTAGTTGTTTCGTTTGGTTTGATTCTTTTTGCAAACCGGAGTTCTTAAGTTGAACTCTCCGGTCAACCTCTTTCAGTTGAAGTTTTATTTGTGCATCTTTGTTGTATGCTTATGTATGTATTGTTTGCTTGCGATAGAATTCCCGGTGCGAGCGTGTTACTCTGAGTCTCTAGGATTCACGGATCGTCGACAAGGCAAGTAACACTTGATCATATCTTTTCATACCAGTTTTATGCATTAGTTTCAACCCTCAAACATTGCATGATTAGGATGTCATTAATTTGTGGGTTGGGAAGTAGATGATGAGGTAGGAACCTATTGCCTATTACTTTCAAACCCTTGGGAGTTACTTCTACGTTATGCTTATATTGCCATGCTATGCTCGTGAGCGTGGATTGGGTTTGAGAGATATTCACGACAGATGTGAGATTGTTAATTAATGGTTTACTTTAAGGTGGCAACTTAAATACACATCGGGTGGATTGAGGCACTGGGAACCCGGTGTTATGCATTTTTGGAAATCCGGGTATGCCGTGTGATCTTCCTATGGACCGCCACCAGGCTCAAAGGGCTGAGATTATTCATGCTAGAAAACTTCCGTGTGCAGCCACAAGCTATTATGGGCTCTAGCATAGTTGAGTAAGATTCGTGAAGCTCTCGAAGAGGTAGGTCGGCAGGTAGTGGGTTTATAGGTTTGGTATGATCTATCCGGAGTAGAGAGTTAATGTTTACGAAGCTGTGTCTCGGTCATCCGTCTCTCAAACACCATAGTCACGAGAAACCAGCAGGCGATCGAGTCTTGTGGGGAAAAGTCATAAACCTCTGCAGAGTGTACAATCTAATCATGGTTAGCCGTGTCCCGGTTATGGACAATTCTGAGTATCTAGTACTTGAGTATTCACATGTATCTCATCACTCTAAATTAATATTGATGGGATGTTAATTACCTTAATTGGGATCATGAGTTGGGGTACCTTCTCAATGATGTTTCAACCACCATGATAGTTAAAGTAAAATTTATTCCTTTGATGTAGGAAAAATTGGCTTTTATAAGCTGTAACATAGAGCTTTCCACCAGCCATATATGCATGTAGTATAGCTCATTCTTTCATTACTCTCTATGTGTTACATTGCGGCATATTCCATGTCTTGACCGTTCTCGGGCTGCAACGTATTATGTTGCAGACTTTTGAACGAGGATAAGTTTGTAGAGTCGTTGCCGTGCAGCTCATTATGCCGTTGGAGTTGATGGACTCACTTTACCTTCCAAGCCTTCATTGTTATGCATTAGATGGCCTTAAGCCATATTATTGTAATAAGTTCTCTTTTGAGACATTCGATGTAATAAGTGTGTGATTGCTACTCTATTTATAAATCCTTGATCGTTGTGTGTCGGCATTACCGATCCGGGATGACACGAAGCACGAGACTTGACCATCGAGGTCGGGTCGCTACAAGATGGTATCGAGCACCTGGAGTGTAGGACCACGACCACTAAGATAAAACCTAGGTCACTCTTCTCTACTCATTTCGACCTCTCTTTTTTCCACTCTTTAGGATGGCGGAGATGAAATACAAGTTTGCCCAACGGATGAAGACACACCTTTGGACGCCACTTGAAGGAAGTCACTAGGTACCTGAATATTGGAATACCAAGCTTCAGGGACGTACAAGCCACCTTACGGAAGAAGAATCTGGAAGATTCAAGCCTAGTTCCGGAAGGGCGTTTGCACCAACACGGAGCCCATAGTATGTGTTTTCAATGCACCAACATGGAGCTTAGGAAAGAGTATGGCAGCTCACATTACCATGGGGCGCATTGGAGAAGTCTACAATAAGGAGCTTAAAGACACCATATACCAAATATGTGGGCCGGGCGAGCAATGGGAAGTAATTAGCACCAAGAAGGATAGATCCATTGCAGCTTACATCCGAGGCTAAACCAGCCATTCGCGTCATGAGAACCAGATGTGCGAGACATCTTGGACTTGAAGAAGCGAAAACTGCAGATGGTGCCTTGGCTGTAGAGATTCTTGGTGAGCTGGCCGGGCCAAGGAGCAGGCCGGTTTAGTAATCGGTTGCGAGAAGGCATCGGCTGAGTTAGAAGCCGAACAAGCTGATCGGCGCCGAGAGCGGAGAAGATATCCACGATGGCGCGAATTAAAAAAGCTGCTAGCCGTTGTGAACTTCTTGACAAGGAAAATGAAGCCAAGGCTGAACAGAAAGCCTACGAGGCGAGATGCGAATCAGGGCAGCCCGTGAGGAGATCCGGCAAGATGGGAGATTGCGGCTGGTAAGCCCTTTGCTGCAAACTAAGTTCATGATCCGAACTATGCTCGACAACCAAGTGTGGAGTTCTTGGACAAGTTTTAGACTTCTTGAAGAGTTCTTCCGATCTTGGCCAGTTTTATCAGCGGCCCGGATATGCAACGGATAAGCTTTTCGGTCACAATTTGGTGTGTCAGGCCCTCTTTGCTGAATGAACAAATATCTCAATCGGCGAGCTTCATAGGATATCCAGCGCTACCATGAAGAATGATCGTCTCCAACGTATCTATAATTGTTGATTGCTCCATGCTATATTATATTCTGTTTTGGACATTATTGGGCTTTATTATACACTTTTATATTATGTTTGGGACTAACCTATTAGCGGGCAGCCGAATTGATGTTTTTGCCTATTTGAGTTTGAAAAAGCATATCGAGCGGAGTCAAATGGAGCGAAACCTTGGAACATGATTTTGGAATGAACATGATCGGAGGACTTGGGCCCTCGTCAAAGCTGGGAAGCCACGAGGTAGGGGCGCGCCTACCCCCCAGGCGCGCCCTCACCTCGTGGTCCCAATATTCCTCCACCGTGCTCCTTTCCTCCTATATACCTCGTACCCCAAACTACGAAGCGGGCCAAAACCTAGTTCCACTGCATGACCTTACATACCCGTGAGATCCCATCTTGGGTCTGTTAGGAGCTTGGAGGGGCATCGATCACGGAGGCTTCTACATCAACACCATAGCCTCTCCAGGTAAGTGTGAGTAGTTTACCTCGGACCAGTCCATAGTTATTAGCTAGATGGCTTCCTCTCTCTTTTGGAATTCAATACAATGTTCTCCCCTCTCTTGTGGAGATCTATTGATGTAATCTTATTTTGTGTTGTGGTGTTTGTTCAGGACCGATGAATGTGTGTTTATGATCAAGTTTATCTATGAACAATATTTGAATCTTCTGAATTCTTTTATGTATGATTGGTTATCTTTGCAAGTCTCTTGAATTATCAGTTTGGTTTGGCCTACTAGATTGATATTTCTTGCAATGGGAGAAGTGCAGCTTTGGGTTCAATCTTGAAGTGTCCTTTCCCGGTGAAAGTAGGGCAGCAAGGCACGTATTGTATTGCCATCGAGGATAAAAGATGGGGTTTATATCATATTGCATGAGTTTATCCCTACATCATGTCATCTTGCTTAAAGCATTACTCTGTTCTTATGAACTTAATACTCTAGATGCATCTTTGGATAGTGGTCGATGTGTGGAGTAATAGTAGTAGATCGAGGCGAGTCGGTCTACTTGTCTCGGACGTGATGCCTATATACATGATCATACCTAGATATTCTCATAACTATGCTCAATTCATCAATTGCTCATGATAATTTGTTCACCCAGTAAATACTTATGCTCTTGAGAGAAGCCACTAGTGAAACCTATGGCCCGGGTCTATTTTCCATCATATTAATCTTCCAACACTTCTTCCGTTTGCCTTTTATTTTAATTTTATTTACTTTGCATTTTTATCACAAAATACCAAAATATTATCTTGTCATATATATCGGATATCACTCTCATAAGTGACCGTGTAAGGATTGACAACCCCTTATCGCGTTGGTTCGCGGTTATTTATGCAGTAGTAGGTCGGGGACTTGTGTGTAGCCTCCTCTTTGGATTGATACCTTGGTTCTCAAAACTGAGGGAAATACTTACGCTACTTTGCACATCACCATTTCCTTCAAGGGAAAACCAGCATAATGCTCAAGAGGTAGCAAGAAGGATTTAAAGCATGAATTCTTAGGGAAGGTCTACATAAAAGTCAACATACCAAGTACCCATCACAAACTCTTATCTCCCGCATTACATTATTGCCATTTGCTCTTGTTTCCTCTCCCCAATTCACCCTTGCCATTTTATTCATACATCATTTCTGTTAGCCTATTTTTAGCTTGCTTTATAGCCCGATTCGATCGCGGTGTCCTTGATTATTGCCGTCGTTGCCATGTCATGTGCTTGCGTGTTGCACTTTGCCATGTCATCATATGCATTTCATATCATGTCATCATGTGCATTTCATTTGCATACGTTCGTCTCATGCATCCGAGCATTTTCCCGTTGTCCGTTTGCAATCCGGCACTCCTATGTCTCCGGCGCCCCTTTACCTCTTTTCTTGTGCGGGTGTTAAACTTTCTCGGAATGGCCCGAGGTTTGTCAAGCGGCCTGGTATAGCACAGGTGACCGCCTGTCAAGTTTAGTGCCATTTGGAGTCGTTTGGTACTCAGCAGTTAGCGAGTGCAAAAAACCTCTTTTTGTTGCAGCCCAACACCTTCAAAGTGGCCCAAAACCAGCAAACTCCTCCATGCTCTCGGCCGTTCGATCACGATCGCGTGGCGAAACCGCACCTCATTTGACTCTCCTAGCTCCTCTACCTATAAATATGTGCCTCTCCCGAAATTCGAATCAAACGCCCTAACCTAGTCCTCTTCCCGTACGCCACGGACCGCGTCCGGCCGCAACGGACATGTCCGTCCCGCTCCCCAATGCGTGCGTCCGCCGCGTGTCCTCCGCCGCCGTCCGCGCCGGCCGTTCGCGAGGCCAAGTCGAGGCCAGCAGCCCGCCGCCCGCGCCGCCCGGCGCGCTGCTCCTTGGCCCGGCGGCGCCGCTCACCGCCGCCCTGCCCGCCGACCAGCGCCTCGGCCTCCGCGCCTACCCGCCGTCTGCCTCCGCGGCCTCGGCCTTGTGCGGTGACCCGCGCTTCGTCCGCCGGTGACCCCTTAGCCCGACGCGCCGCCATCGCCCGCCGACCCGCCCGCCGCGCGTACTCGGTCGCCGCCCGAGCTTTGTGCGCCGCCGCCCGCGCCCGCGGCTCCAATTCGTCGGACCCCGCCTCCGCGCCCGCGCCTCGTCCCCGCCCGGACCTCCTCCCCCCATCCGCTCCGGCCGCCGCCCTCGCCGGAGGCCCCTCGCTGAAACCGCCGTGTCGCGGATCCACGGATCTGGACGAATCCACCACCACCACCAACCAAGCGCCCGGCCCGTCCCGGATCTCTCTCCCGGGTCTCCTCCATCCGTTTTCCCGAGGTGTTTTTCACAAGTCCCCGAAATTTGCATTATCATGCCATATTCATCATGCCATAACTCTGCATACTGCTCCGTTTTGTGCGTGTAATATAAATGTTTGTCTCAACGGTACATCATTTAATCTCATTGCATCATTTTCATTTGAGCTCATCTTGATGCCCGAAATGTTGTTAGAAGAGGGCTATGTGATGTTAGTTTCAGATTCTTTCGAACATGCACTTTTGTCATTTTGCCATGATTGATGTGTGCACCCTATGAACTTGAGTCCTGTGTTTTGTAATATGCCATGCCATCTTTACAGGGTGTATGCCATGTATTTTTGAGATCTATGTGGTGACTAGCACAAGCATGCAAACTAGGCTTCATGATGTTGCTGATTTCAGCCCTGTTTGATATTTTTATGCCATGTAAACTTAATGCTACCGAGAGATCCATGCTTATTTTGAGATACTTCAGTAAGGATGTTTTGAACATATGGTTATTCTATCCATCCATTCCCTTGTTTGCAATTATGGAGTGCCATAGCTTGAGTCAATCGAGCTCTACTTTTGCTATAAAATGTTTCCTAGCAGTTGTTTACATGTTATTCAATTTTGCCAAGGTTGTTGTAGTTGATCCGTGTATGCTATGATGTTGTTCTTGCCATGTATAGCTTCTATGCCATGTCTTCTTGATGTATGTATGCTTAGTTTTCATGTATGGCTCTGTGGTGAGTTATTCAAGCTCACCAACATGCCTACTTGTTATCATTTATGCCATGCTCATTTTTCTGAAATCTGATACATTTTATGTTTTGCTATGTTCACATGCTTGCAATTGTATTTCTGATCCTTTGGGCTTATGGTCAGTAAAGGACTTTTGTTATATGCAATTAGTAGATTCATGCCATGCCTTTGTTTGCCATGATAAGTTCATGTAGCATGTTGTTTGATAGCTCTAAACATTGCAACCTGATGTTATTTCTGCTAAAGTCTGAAACTGTTATTATTTGCAATCTTGCCATGTGTTTTTGAGCATGTTCTAGTGATTTCTGGAGATAGCTCAGTGTTCATGTTTTGTTATGCATTACCTTTACTTCATGCCCATGCCTTTTGTTCTCATGTTAAGATGTGTAGCTTGTTGTTTTGATGCTTGCAATATGCCTACTTGCTTTATGGGCAGATTGTTGTCATGACTTGTATAGGGTGTATGTGTTGAACCGTTGCTCCGTTTTGAGTGTGCTCTATATGAAACTTGCTTTATTTTGTATGTAGTTTCATATTATCATGTTGCATCCATGATTTGAGGTGTTTGCTTGATGTTTGTATGCATTTTGCATCAATGCCATGTAACTTGTTTTGCTCATATCTTCTAGGCGTAGCTCGAATCTAATGAACTTTATGTAACTTGACTAGAATTTCGTGTAGATCATCTTGGTGCATCTTAACTTTCTGTTTAACAACTTGAACATAAGGGTTATTCAGATCTGGACCAATTTCGAAATTTGCATATGAGGACTTATCGGAATTGTTCTATGTTGTTTCGGCCTCATTTAAACTTGCTTTGATGTGTTGCTCTTGTTTGCATCATCTCTTGCCATGAATAGCTTCATCTAGCTTTGTCATGCATCATGCTTGTTGTGCATCATGCCTTGTTCATGTGTGCAGTGTTTACTATGTTGTGTGCTTCTTCTTGTTAGTTCGTTCGTTTGTGATCGTGAGGATTCGTTCGTCTCACGCTTGGTTCGTCTTCATGGCTTCATCTTCTTCATGGACTCGTTCTTCTTCCTTGGGATTTCAGGCAAGATGACCGTCCTTGGATCTCACTTCTATCATTGCTATGCTAGTTGCTTCTTGTATCGCTATGCTGCCTTACCTACCACTTGCTGCTCAAGCCTCCCAATTGCCATGTGACCTCTAACCTTTGCACCCTTCCTAGCAAACCGTTGTTTGGCTATGTTACCGCTTTGCTCAGCCCCTCTTATAGCGTTGTTAGTTGCAGGTGAAGATGAAGTTTGTTCCTTGTTGGAACATGGAGATGTTGTTCCTTGTTGGAACATGTTTACTTGTTGGGATATCACAATATATCTTATTTATTAATGCATCTATATACTTGGTAAAGGGTGGAAGGCTCGGCCTTATGCACTGTGTTTTGTTCCCTCTTGCCGCCCTAGTTTTCGTCATATCGGTATTATGTTCGGATTTTGCGTCCCTACTTGCGGTGGGTGATTTATGGGACCCCTTGATTCGCTTTGAATAAGACTCCTCCGTAAGGCCCAACATTGGTTTTACCATTTGCCTCACCTATGCCTTTTTCCTTGGGTTTCGGGCCGGGTCATCTATTTAGCCCCGGGCGGTGCTCCTTGAGTGTTGGTCGAACAGGCGAGCTAACGGGGCCACCACGAGCAACTCGAGGGCTGGTTTTACTCGTGGTGACCTATCCGGTGTGCCCGAGGCGAGTGCGTGCGACTCCTATCGGGATTTGTCGGCATCAGGCTTTCTTTGGTCTTGTTTTATTCTTTGTCGAAATGTCTTGTCGGTTCGAGACTGATCGGGTCTTCGGGGAAAGAATATCATCCGTTGATCGCGAGAGCTTATCATGGGCTAAGTTGGGACACCTGCGGGGTTATAAACTTTGAGAACCGTCCCAGGTTATGTGGCTGATGGGAATTTGTTAATATCCGGTTGTAGTCAACTTGAAGCAAACTCTTCTAAAATACACCAACCGTGTGCATGTAGTGAGTGTCTCTTTGGGGTTGATCGAGAGGAGAACACGGTTTACGAGTTATGATTAGCGTAAGTAGGAGTTCAGGATCACTTCTTGATCATTACTAGTTGACGACCGTTCCTTTGTTTCTCTTCTCTCATTTGCGTAGTTAGCCACCATATCATGCTTAGTCGCTGCAACCTCACTACTTTACCCTTCCTTTCCTTTAAGCTTTGCTAGTCTTGATACCCATGGTAATGGGATTGTTGAGTCCTCGTGGCTCCGATTACTACACCACGATTTGCGGTACAGGTTTGCGATGATCATGGCCGAGGCGATGTTTGATTGCGTTGAGTTCTTCTTACGCTTCTTTGATCGGGGATAGGTTCGGTCGGCAGCACAGCTAGCGGTGGATGTCGTTTGAGTTTACATATGTTTCATCCGTAGTGGGATGTTGATTTTATATGATGTTGATGTATTCTTGTGGCATTTGTGCCTTATGTATCCCACTATTATGTAATGTTGATGTAATGATATCCACCTTGCAAAAGCGTTTCAATATCTGGGTCTATCCTTGGTGGGACCTTGAGTTCCTTTTGGATAGGGTGCATATTGGCGTGTTCAAGTTGGTATCGAGCCTCGACCGACCCTAAGGGCCCCTTGATTGATCGTGTAGTTTGGCGTTGTTGAGTCTAGAAGAAAACTGTTTTGAGTCTAGTTATATCGGATGTAGAATTCTTTTACTCCTCTGCCCTTCGTCCTCTGGTGAGAAATCTTGGCGTAGGTGTTTTTAATTACTCCTCTTCCTTCAAATTTTTCTTTAGGATCACAGTTGGTTTCGATCGTTGGACCTCACTCTTTCATCCGGTGCATTTCTCGTCAAGTCGACTCACCATCTTCATCTTTGCCAAGTTCAATCCTCAGTTCTTCCTCGGCGTCGTTGTTTTCCTTGTCGAAGTTGTCCTTGTTTTTCCACCGCCCTCCCTTCTTCCTCGAGAACCGGTCCGCTATTAGTATCCTTCTACTCAGCGAAGCTTTGCTTTCTTTCCTCAATGTTTTCAAATGGTGTTTTCTCTTCAAGATATTCGTCGGTTTCCCCTTCCAAGTTATCTTTGTTTTCCGCCCTCCACCCTATTATTTCCGGATTCAGTTTCTTCCGACCATCAATTCCATTCGTGTGGAGCCTCTTGGTCTTCCCTCATTTATTTCAACGGTGAATTCTCGTCTTGTTCGTCATTCTTCATTCCTTTCTTTTCGGTGCACTCAATTCAAGTTTTTCGGGTTGATCTTATTCTTTCCCTCGGCTCAAGTGTTTTCCTTGCTCGTTGCATCTACTTCAATCATCCGGAGTTCGTAAGATATCTCGGAGATTAAATACATCTTCCAATTAATTCGAGGTTGTCACCTCAATCAAATATTTCAGTTCTTTCGGTGCATCATCTATCTGTTCAACAATCCTTTCCAGCGGTGTTATCTCTTCAGTGGGCCTAACCCACAGGTCTTTTCGCAGGATCTTACCTGACTCTTCTAATTATTCCGGAGTTATTCTAATTCTTTTCAAGTGTGACATAAGTATGAATTTCATCGATCAGATGCTTTTCAAGATCTCGTTCAAATTCTTTTCATTGTTGGCTCAACCTCTGTTTTTCATTCTCCGGGCGTCTCAACAATTTTGGTGGTTCTCGTCGTCATTCTCAACATTTGAAGACAGAAGAGTTTTTCCTCTAAATCTTGCCGTTCTCGGATGTGGTTCTAGCTTCATGTTATCCTGTCGATTTATTCCATTTGTGGATATTCTTTTCTCACCTATCGGAGTATGTCGGGGAGTTGATTTTGTTTCTTTTCACGGAGCCATCATTCTAGTTATCATTCTCTATTTATCCGGTGCTTCGTTCGAGTGCTCTTTAATCAGCTCATGATCTCTTTGTTCTTTGCATCTAAATCCTCTAGCATTGGTTCTTCTAATTCTTCCGGTGATTCATTCTCTTTTATCAGTCATTTCAAATTCTTACATTGGTTCGTTCAAGATTCTTTCTCTTTGATTATCATATTAATCCATTCGTTCTTTCCAATCCTACGGTGGTTCATGAAGACTTTCTCAAGTTTTGTGCCATACCCCCTTTAATCCTTTTCAAGAGGATAAGTAGTATGCAAATCCATTGCTTGTCATCAATTTAATTTGATGAAGGATAAGCATACAATAAATCTTATTCTTATTCCATCAAAGTGATTAATTTTTCTTGAGGAGTTTGTTCTTGAGAATAGATTCTATTTCCAAGTTTTTTCATCTTTTCTTTTCAGGAGTTCAAATTTCCTCGGCCATTTCGTGGAACCTCCATCTAAGTCACATAAGGCTCATCTTATTCTTTCTCCTTCATTCTATCTCGTCATCCTTTTTATCGGAGTTCTTCACGGTGGTTCTTCATGATTTAATTCATTCTTCAAGAGTTCATCAAGATTATTGCTGGTGGAGCTCAAGTATCCTTCTTCTTGCTTCTCAAAGTGCAAATAATTCTCCGTATTCTTTTGAAATGGAGTTTTGCATTCTTTTCGTTCTTCTGCTATTCAATCATTTCCGTTTTGGTGGTTATCACCTTAAATTTTGAGATGTTAACCATAAGTCCACAACAAGCTTATTCTTTTGTTGTTGATTTTCTCAACAACTTGTCCAATCCTTTCTTCTAAATGCTTTCAATTCCATTCGTGGCACAAGTTGTCATTTCTTCTCCGTTCTTTTCATTCAACTCTTCAATTCTTTCGGAGTTTGTGTCATGTCTTTATCAAGTATCATTCCTTCCACTCAAGCTCGTGTTCTATTCTTTCCATGTTTCAGCGAGTGCCGTCTAAATTCTTATTCATTCATTTTAAATCTTGTTCTAACCAGTGCTTTCATAGTCTATCGATTCCGTGAGCTTCGATTATCGTCATTCGTCGCTCATCTCTTCTTCTCAGTGCTCTCGATTCTTTGTTTCTCTCTTGAGTTCTTGTTTCACCTCACCCTTTTCCCTTCCGTCTCGGTCCTAAGATCTGGGGCGAGATCTCTTGTATTGTGGAGGGTATAGCGCCCCAGATTCGATCGCCCAGTGTCCTTGATTATTGCCGTCGTTGCCATGTCATGTGCTTGCGTGTTGCACTTTGCCATGTCATCATATGCATTTCATATCATGTCATCATGTGCATTTCATTTTGCATACATGTTCGTCTCATGCATCGAGCATTTTCCCGTTGTCCGTTTTGCAATCCGGCACTCCTATGTCTCCCGGCGCCCCCTTTTACCTCTATTCTTGTGCGGGTGTTAAACTTTCTTGGAATGGCGAGGTTTGTCAAGCGTCCTTGGTATAGCACCGGTGAACCGCTTTGTCAAGTTTAGTGCCATTTGGAGGTCGTTGGTACTCAATGGTTAACGGGTAACCATAAAGCCTCTTTGGTTGCATCCAACACCCTTCAAAGTGGCCCAAATCAGCAAACTCCCTCCATGCTCTCGATGTTCGATCACGATCGCGTGGCAACCGCACCTCATTTGGACTCTCTAGCTCCTCTACCTATAAATATGTGCCTCTCCGAAATTCGCGGATCAAAACGCCCTAAGCCTAGTCCTCTTCTCCCGCCGCCACGGACACGTCCGGCATAGCCGGACATGTCCGGCCCGCTCCCCTCAGCCAATGCGTCGTCACGCGTGTCCTCATGCCGTCCGCGCGCGGCAGCCCTTGAGGCGAATCGAGCCAGCGGCCCGCCCGCCCACGCCCGCGCACTCCTTGCCCGGCGGCGCCACTCACCCTTCTCGCCCTCGCCGCCGACCGCGCCTCGGCCTCGCTCCCGCCCGCCCGTCTACTTCGCCCGGCCTCGCCTTCGCCGGTGACCCCGCGCCTCGTCCCGCCTTGACCCGCCCGCCGGACCGCCGCCTCATCGCCGCCCGGCCCGCCCGCCTCAGCCGCCGCCCGAGCATTGCAGCGCCCGCCGCCCGCACCCGCGATCACTTTCCGTGGACCCGCCCCTCCGCGCGCCTCGTCCCCGTCGGACCTCGCCTCCCGTCGGCTTCGGCGCCGCCCTCGCCGGAGGCCTCGCCGGCTGCCGTCGCCGGATCCACAATCTGGACGAGATCACCACCACCACCAACCAAGCGCCAGCCACGTCCCGGATCTCTCCGTCCGGGTCTCCTCCATCCCATTTTCCCGAGGTGTTTTTTTCACCAAGTCCCAGAAATTTACATTATCATGCCATATTCATCATGTCATAACTTGCTGCATACTGCTCCGTTTCTCGTGTAATATACCAAATTGTTTGTCTCAACAGTACATATTTAATATCATTGCATCATTTTCATTTGAGCTCATCTTGATGCCCGAAATGCTGTTAGAAAGAGGGCTATGTGATGTTAGTTTGATTCTTATCGAACATGCACTTTTGTCATTTTGCCATGATGAACTTGGAGTCCTACATGTGTTTTGTAATATGCCATATCTTTACAGGGGTGTATGCCATGTATTTTTGTGATCTATGTGGTGACTAGCACAAGCATGCAAACTAGGCTTCATGATGTTGCTGATTTCATTACTGTTTCTTGATATTTTTATGCCATGTAAACTTAATGCTCCAGAGAGATCCATGCTTATTTTGAGATACTTCAGTAAGGATGTTTTGAACATATGGTTATTCTCTATCCATCCATTCCCTTGTTTGCAATTATGGAGTGCCATAGCTTGAGTCAATCGAGCTCTACTTTTGCTATAAAATGTTTCTGGCAGATTGTTTAGATGTTATTCAATTTTGCCAAGGTTGTTATAGTGATTGATCCGTATGCTATGATGTTGTTCTTGCCATGTATAGCTTCTATGCCATGTCTTCTTGATATGTATGCTTAGTTTATCATGTGGCTCTGTGGTGAGTTATTCAAGCTCACCAACATGCCTACTGTTATCTGTTTATGCCATGCTCATTTTCACCAAATCTGATACATTTATGTTTTTGCTATGTTCACATGCTTGCAATTGTATTTTGATCCCTTTTGGCTTATGGTCAGTAAAGGACTTTTGTTATATGCAATTAGTAGATTCATGCCATGCCTTTGTTTGCCATGATAAGTTCATGTAGCATGTTGTTTGATAGCTCTAAACATTGCATGATGTTATTTACTGCTAAAGTCTGAAGCTATTATTTGCAATCTTGCCATGTGTTTTGAGCATGTTCTAGTGATTTCTGGAATAGCTCAGTGTTCATGTTTTGTTATGCATTACCTGTACTTCATGCCCATGCCTTTTGTTCTCATGTTAAGATGCTGTAGCTTGTTGTTTTGATGCTTGCAATATGCCTACTTGCTGTTATGGGCGATTGTTGTCATGACTTATAGGGTGTATGTGTTGAACCGTTGCTCCGTTTTGAGTGTGCTCTATATGAAACTTGCTTGATTTTGCATGTAGTTTCATATTATCATGTTGCATCCATGATTTGAGGTGTGTGCTTGATGTTTGTATGCATTTTGTATCAATGCCATGCTTAACTTGTTTTGCTCATATCTTCTGTAGTAGCTCGAATCTAATGAACTTTATATGTAACTTGACTAGAATTTCGTGTAGATCATCTTGGTGCATCTTAACTTTCAGTTTAACAACTTGAACATAGGGTTATTCAGATCTGGACCAATTTCGAAATTTGCATATGAGGACTTCGGAATTGTTCTATGTTGTTTCGGCCTCATTTAAACTTGCTTTGATGTGTTGCTCTTGTTTGCATCATCTCTTGCCATGAATAGCCTCATCTAGCTTTGTCTCATCTTGATCCTATGTTCAAGTCTTTGAAACCCCAACTAGCCTAGTTGATGGGAAATCTTTAGATGAGCATGCTCATTTGTGCGTCACCATTTGTATGAAAAGGTGAGACTCTATGGGATCAAATAAACAGATTGCTGTGTTATGCTTGGAATCTTTGTAAAATTTGTGATTTTACTTGTTGCTCTAAGAACCTAAAAACACCTTCCCTACCTATGTGAGTTTAATGATAATGAAATCTTATCTTCTTATGCAAAGGGTGTTTATAGTTACTATGATACCGAACAAATTGCAAATTTGTTGCTTTCAAGGTGCTTTTGAAGTTGCTTCTTTGATTGAAATGTATGATATTACTCTTTCACGAATGAAAATTTTGACATACTTAAATATTGCTATGAAAACTATGCTCATAATGTCTATGTCAAATAATTTATTGAAAGAATGACCGCTTTGGAAGAAAATAATGATATGCATGAGTCTATAGATAATTATGATTCGATGATTTTATTGAAATATCCTTGATGATCTTGATGCTTGCTATTCTTGTGGCCATGATGCCAATATTCATGAAGGTGAATTTGCTATAGTTCCTTCGTTAAGCGTGAGATCATTGCTATTGTACCCATACTTGATAATTCCTTGGATGAAAAGCATGATTGCAATGATTTTACTATAAATTCTGTTGTTGTCAATTATGCTAATAATATGCAAAACCCTAAGCTTGGGATGCTAGTATTGCTATGTCTACTACTTGTTGCAATGATCATGATTGGGGTGATTCTTCTTATGATCTTGAAAATTTATTTAAGCCCCATGATGAATATGAGATTGATAATAGTTTTGCAATAATATTGAAAGTGGGTTTGGAAGAGTGTCGACTTTAGATCCCACATGGAGAATATTCAATCTTATGAAATTTTGATAAAAGTAGGTTCGGAGAGGTCATGACTTTATTTTATGATAATCCCTATTTGGAAGAGTGTCAACTTTGCATGCATGTGTCAATTTTATGTGATAGATATATTATTGAATTTTAGTATGATCCCACATGTAATTAATGAGAGAGGAAAATATGGTTGTAGAAATTTTCATGTTACTAATTTACCTCTCGTTACATTGAGATTGCTATTGTTTCTTTATTCTTCCTTGCATATGCTAGCTTTTGCTTGTATTCATAATTTGTTTGCTTATATAATGCCTATATAAGTATATTAGACTTAGGTGTGTTTGTCACGTGTTTTATGATGCTCTCTTTGTGCTTCAATTCTTGTGTTTCGTGTGAGCATCATTGAAATCTCAATGCCTAGATAGGGGCATTAAGCGGTAGCGCTTGTTGGGAGAAACCCAATTTTATTTTGTTTCTTGCATTTTGTTTCTGTTTAGTAATAAATAATTCATCTAGCCTCTAGTTAGATGTGGTTTTATGTTTTAATTAGTGTTTGTGCCAAGTAAAACATATAGGACCTTCTTGAGGTGATAATTATTTGATCTTGCTGAAAAAGTCGAAACTTTCCGCTCATGAAAACAATTGTTAAAAATCACTAGGCGTGATAAAATACTGATTCCAATTGCAGTAGATCAATGTCGATTGTCAAAACCGGCGGATCTCGAGTAGGGGTCCCCAAACTATCGTCTAAGGTCGATGGTAATAGGAGGCGGGGGACATGATGTTTACCCAGTTTGGGCCCTCTCTATGGAGGTAATACCCTACTTCCTGCTTGATTGATCTTGATGAATATGATTATTACAAGAGTTGATCTACCACGAGATCGTAATGGCTAAACCCTAGAAGTCTAGCATGTATGACTATGGTCATGAATCTCCTCCTTCCGGTTTATATAGACACGGGAAGATCTAGGGTTACACAAGGTCGGTTTCTGAGAAGGAATCTACATATCCGGTCGCCAAGCTTGCCTTGGCGCAAGGAGAGTCCCATCCGGACACAGTGTGGCCTTGGTCTTTGTATCTTCACGGCCCATCGGTCGGCCGTGGCTAACAGGTCGGACGCAGGACCTTTGTCCAGGACTCCTCGGTAGTCCACGAACCTCAAAGCTTGAGGAGTCGTGTGCGGATGTCTTCGACATTGCAAGGCGGGTTCCTTCCTTCGAACTCAAAATAGCCTCCGGATGTGATGATTGTATCCGGACCTGTAACACCACCACACATAACCACAGAGAGAGATATAATATTCCGCGCGACCAACCCGTGACAACTTTTACCACGTGACATCACGCTCCCATTCATAATTTGGACCGTTTTGTTCGCCATTCCCGTTCGCGTGGTTGTCATTGACACATCTTATCCAAGCGAGATCGTGTCCCCTTATTAAGGTATTCTTTATCGACACAGGACGTGGGTAACCCAACCGCCCGTGGTACAACTCCTTGGGAATAGGCAAATTTCAAGGCGGGAGGCGTTCGATATTCTTGGCCTTTATAAAGGGGCATAGACCCACCCTTCCTCTCCACGCTTGCTTCATTCTCGACTCTTACTACCTCGAGTTCCAACACCTAGGTTTCACCCTCCGTAAGCCTCAGTCATGTCCAGATCCATCTGTCAAGGCGGTGGGTGGCTTCTTCATTATAGAGGAGGATATCGCAAAGCTTGGCGGCAAGATATCTAACCTAAAAATCCTCCATCGGCTTCCCATGGAGGCAGGTTACTACCCCTAGATCGGTGATAGGGTGGGTGTTCGTTTCACTTCCTCCAAGGATTAGGGTTTGCCCTCACTCCCTTTGTTGGGGCTCATGTTCTATTGGATTAGATTTTCACGACCTGCCCGAACACTATTCTTCTCATCTCGGCATTTATCGTTACGTCTGACCTTCCTCGAACTCCTCCACACTTTGGCTTGTGGCTCAAGACCTTCAATGTGAAGCCGCAAATGATAGAGGGGGGGCAAGTAGTCTTGGTGGCGCTGGTAGCAAGCTTGCGGTATGCAGATAAAAGGATCTTTCAAAGAATCTCGACTTATGGCAGCGAGGTGGTTCTATATCACGAGCCCCACGGTTCCAAGTGGACAGTTGCGCATGTGTTTCGATCCAGCCCCCAATTCAGCTTGCATCGTGGATTAATGAGGGTTGGACTGGGGATTAGTTGATGAGGTGCGGACTCTGCAAAGTCGCATCCGAAGCCTCATTGAAAAGGACATCAATATTGTCAATGTTATTCAGGTAATGCTAGTCCGCGAGACCCTACCGTACCAGCGACGGCCTCTCCGCCTGTGGGATTTTAACCCGAGAAGCCACAGACTCTTGACACTTCTTGACTTTCGCACGAAGGAATGTGGTTATTCTTGAGGCGAAAACAATGGCGGACACACCGAAGATCTGGCCTAGGCTGTAACCATCCGGACACCGGTAAGTACTCATCCATGAACACCTCATAGTTAGATATTCGTGGTAAGATGCTAAGCAAACCATCTTCTTCGGGGCTGGATAAAGAAAGCGGAATGGATTAGGTGTCCGACCCTCTTCTCGAAGACTCAGCGGACTCCTTGTTAACAAGGATCTTTGCACCGCATCGGTAGGCGGCAGGGAGGGCAAGGTGGAAGTCGCGAACTTAGGATGACCGTTCGGAGGCGTCGATCACGAGTCGAGAGAAATCGACATTTCCCGCTCGAGAAGCGAAGGCGAAAGAAGCCAGATATCCTTCTCCATTCAGGAGGAAAAGGGCGCCTCCGATCTCTTAAGAGGCAAGATGCCACCGTCAAGCGGCTCGGGATTGGAAGGCGACACCGGTGAACAGCTCTATCATGAGGACAAGCCCTCAACCAAACCGTAAGTGAATCCGGGATACTTTGATGGCGTCCCTCTTCTTTCTTGTTACCGAGATCGTAGCGTGCTGTGTATTTTTCAGCCCATCACGAGTTTTGGGCAATCCTCTTCGGAGATCTCCTCCTCGAGATGATGGGCGAGATGCCTCCCCGACCTCCTCGCCATAAAGGCGGGCGACTCCAAAGTGTCATCTCGGAGGTTGTTCTTGATCAACAAGCTGTGCGAGGGATGAAAGAGCGGTAGCAAAGCGGACCTCCGATCGTCCGAGATTGGGGCCAATAATGAAGGCCCGAACTGTCCGGCTTTCAGCCAGCGATGATTCGGAGATGGGTGAGCGGGTTCCTTCAAAGGATGGGCGTGCTCCTAGGCGACTTCCGGAGACCGGCGGCGGATATATTGCAGGGTAGGCTACGACGCATCCGTCTCGAAACAACATACCTTGATGGATGCGGTGGTTGAAGATTAGGTCCGTGAAGGCGGGTTGAATAAAGCCTTCATGAGCCTACTAAAAGGCTTGAGGTTTGTGATGTAGTTTTAAACTATATTTTATTTGCAAAGATGCACTGTGTATAGGTAGTAGCCCCTAAGACTGGGTTGGCTTCCCATGGGGCCTTGAGCAGGAGGATAGAGAAGAAATATTCAAGGACTAATCCAATGCTTGAACAGGCTGCTTCCCCTGGCTACTTCCCGAATACAAATTGTCAAGCAGCGGAAGCTTGATGTGGCGAGGATGACATCGCGTTAATCAAAATGCGTCTTGGCAGTGCGCAAGGTATGTATTCGGTCAGTCCCTTCACATAATTTTGTGATATAAGCATGATGCTGAATGTTATATGCATATTGCAGATGGTGCCTTGGCTGTAGAGATTCTTGGTGAGCTGGCCGGGCCAAGGAGCAGGCCGGTTTAGTAATCGGTTGCGAGAAGGCATCGGCTGAGTTAGAAGCCGAACAAGCTGATCGGCGCCGAGAGCGGAGAAGATATCCACGATGGCGCGAATTAAAAAAGCTGCTAGCCGTTGTGAACTTCTTGACAAGGAAAATGAAGCCAAGGCTGAACAGAAAGCCTACGAGGCGAGATGCGAATCAGGGCAGCCCGTGAGGAGATCCGGCAAGATGGGAGATTGCGGCTGGTAAGCCCTTTGCTGCAAACTAAGTTCATGATCCGAACTATGCTCGACAACCAAGTGTGGAGTTCTTGGACAAGTTTTAGACTTCTTGAAGAGTTCTTCCGATCTTGGCCAGTTTTATCAGCGGCCCGGATATGCAACGGATAAGCTTTTCGGTCACAATTTGGTGTGTCAGGCCCTCTTTGCTGAATGAACAAATATCTCAATCGGCGAGCTTCATAGGATATCCAGCGCTACCATGAAGAATGATCGTCTCCAACGTATCTATAATTGTTGATTGCTCCATGCTATATTATATTCTGTTTTGGACATTATTGGGCTTTATTATACACTTTTATATTATGTTTGGGACTAACCTATTAGCGGGCAGCCGAATTGATGTTTTTGCCTATTTGAGTTTGAAAAAGCATATCGAGCGGAGTCAAATGGAGCGAAACCTTGGAACATGATTTTGGAATGAACATGATCGGAGGACTTGGGCCCTCGTCAAAGCTGGGAAGCCACGAGGTAGGGGCGCGCCTACCCCCCAGGCGCGCCCTCACCTCGTGGTCCCAATATTCCTCCACCGTGCTCCTTTCCTCCTATATACCTCGTACCCCAAACTACGAAGCGGGCCAAAACCTAGTTCCACTGCATGACCTTACATACCCGTGAGATCCCATCTTGGGTCTGTTAGGAGCTTGGAGGGGCATCGATCACGGAGGCTTCTACATCAACACCATAGCCTCTCCAGGTAAGTGTGAGTAGTTTACCTCGGACCAGTCCATAGTTATTAGCTAGATGGCTTCCTCTCTCTTTTGGAATTCAATACAATGTTCTCCCCTCTCTTGTGGAGATCTATTGATGTAATCTTATTTTGTGTTGTGGTGTTTGTTCAGGACCGATGAATGTGTGTTTATGATCAAGTTTATCTATGAACAATATTTGAATCTTCTGAATTCTTTTATGTATGATTGGTTATCTTTGCAAGTCTCTTGAATTATCAGTTTGGTTTGGCCTACTAGATTGATATTTCTTGCAATGGGAGAAGTGCAGCTTTGGGTTCAATCTTGAAGTGTCCTTTCCCGGTGAAAGTAGGGCAGCAAGGCACGTATTGTATTGCCATCGAGGATAAAAGATGGGGTTTATATCATATTGCATGAGTTTATCCCTACATCATGTCATCTTGCTTAAAGCATTACTCTGTTCTTATGAACTTAATACTCTAGATGCATCTTTGGATAGTGGTCGATGTGTGGAGTAATAGTAGTAGATCGAGGCGAGTCGGTCTACTTGTCTCGGACGTGATGCCTATATACATGATCATACCTAGATATTCTCATAACTATGCTCAATTCATCAATTGCTCATGATAATTTGTTCACCCAGTAAATACTTATGCTCTTGAGAGAAGCCACTAGTGAAACCTATGGCCCGGGTCTATTTTCCATCATATTAATCTTCCAACACTTCTTCCGTTTGCCTTTTATTTTAATTTTATTTACTTTGCATTTTTATCACAAAATACCAAAATATTATCTTGTCATATATATCGGATATCACTCTCATAAGTGACCGTGTAAGGATTGACAACCCCTTATCGCGTTGGTTCGCGGTTATTTATGCAGTAGTAGGTCGGGGACTTGTGTGTAGCCTCCTCTTTGGATTGATACCTTGGTTCTCAAAACTGAGGGAAATACTTACGCTACTTTGCACATCACCATTTCCTTCAAGGGAAAACCAGCATAATGCTCAAGAGGTAGCAAGAAGGATTTAAAGCATGAATTCTTAGGGAAGGTCTACATAAAAGTCAACATACCAAGTACCCATCACAAACTCTTATCTCCCGCATTACATTATTGCCATTTGCTCTTGTTTCCTCTCCCCAATTCACCCTTGCCATTTTATTCATACATCATTTCTGTTAGCCTATTTTTAGCTTGCTTTATAGCCCGATTCGATCGCGGTGTCCTTGATTATTGCCGTCGTTGCCATGTCATGTGCTTGCGTGTTGCACTTTGCCATGTCATCATATGCATTTCATATCATGTCATCATGTGCATTTCATTTGCATACGTTCGTCTCATGCATCCGAGCATTTTCCCGTTGTCCGTTTGCAATCCGGCACTCCTATGTCTCCGGCGCCCCTTTACCTCTTTTCTTGTGCGGGTGTTAAACTTTCTCGGAATGGCCCGAGGTTTGTCAAGCGGCCTGGTATAGCACAGGTGACCGCCTGTCAAGTTTAGTGCCATTTGGAGTCGTTTGGTACTCAGCAGTTAGCGAGTGCAAAAAACCTCTTTTTGTTGCAGCCCAACACCTTCAAAGTGGCCCAAAACCAGCAAACTCCTCCATGCTCTCGGCCGTTCGATCACGATCGCGTGGCGAAACCGCACCTCATTTGACTCTCCTAGCTCCTCTACCTATAAATATGTGCCTCTCCCGAAATTCGAATCAAACGCCCTAACCTAGTCCTCTTCCCGTACGCCACGGACCGCGTCCGGCCGCAACGGACATGTCCGTCCCGCTCCCCAATGCGTGCGTCCGCCGCGTGTCCTCCGCCGCCGTCCGCGCCGGCCGTTCGCGAGGCCAAGTCGAGGCCAGCAGCCCGCCGCCCGCGCCGCCCGGCGCGCTGCTCCTTGGCCCGGCGGCGCCGCTCACCGCCGCCCTGCCCGCCGACCAGCGCCTCGGCCTCCGCGCCTACCCGCCGTCTGCCTCCGCGGCCTCGGCCTTGTGCGGTGACCCGCGCTTCGTCCGCCGGTGACCCCTTAGCCCGACGCGCCGCCATCGCCCGCCGACCCGCCCGCCGCGCGTACTCGGTCGCCGCCCGAGCTTTGTGCGCCGCCGCCCGCGCCCGCGGCTCCAATTCGTCGGACCCCGCCTCCGCGCCCGCGCCTCGTCCCCGCCCGGACCTCCTCCCCCCATCCGCTCCGGCCGCCGCCCTCGCCGGAGGCCCCTCGCTGAAACCGCCGTGTCGCGGATCCACGGATCTGGACGAATCCACCACCACCACCAACCAAGCGCCCGGCCCGTCCCGGATCTCTCTCCCGGGTCTCCTCCATCCGTTTTCCCGAGGTGTTTTTCACAAGTCCCCGAAATTTGCATTATCATGCCATATTCATCATGCCATAACTCTGCATACTGCTCCGTTTTGTGCGTGTAATATAAATGTTTGTCTCAACGGTACATCATTTAATCTCATTGCATCATTTTCATTTGAGCTCATCTTGATGCCCGAAATGTTGTTAGAAGAGGGCTATGTGATGTTAGTTTCAGATTCTTTCGAACATGCACTTTTGTCATTTTGCCATGATTGATGTGTGCACCCTATGAACTTGAGTCCTGTGTTTTGTAATATGCCATGCCATCTTTACAGGGTGTATGCCATGTATTTTTGAGATCTATGTGGTGACTAGCACAAGCATGCAAACTAGGCTTCATGATGTTGCTGATTTCAGCCCTGTTTGATATTTTTATGCCATGTAAACTTAATGCTACCGAGAGATCCATGCTTATTTTGAGATACTTCAGTAAGGATGTTTTGAACATATGGTTATTCTATCCATCCATTCCCTTGTTTGCAATTATGGAGTGCCATAGCTTGAGTCAATCGAGCTCTACTTTTGCTATAAAATGTTTCCTAGCAGTTGTTTACATGTTATTCAATTTTGCCAAGGTTGTTGTAGTTGATCCGTGTATGCTATGATGTTGTTCTTGCCATGTATAGCTTCTATGCCATGTCTTCTTGATGTATGTATGCTTAGTTTTCATGTATGGCTCTGTGGTGAGTTATTCAAGCTCACCAACATGCCTACTTGTTATCATTTATGCCATGCTCATTTTTCTGAAATCTGATACATTTTATGTTTTGCTATGTTCACATGCTTGCAATTGTATTTCTGATCCCTTTGGGCTTATGGTCAGTAAAGGACTTTTGTTATATGCAATTAGTAGATTCATGCCATGCCTTTGTTTGCCATGATAAGTTCATGTAGCATGTTGTTTGATAGCTCTAAACATTGCAACCTGATGTTATTTCTGCTAAAGTCTGAAACTGTTATTATTTGCAATCTTGCCATGTGTTTTTGAGCATGTTCTAGTGATTTCTGGAGATAGCTCAGTGTTCATGTTTTGTTATGCATTACCTTTACTTCATGCCCATGCCTTTTGTTCTCATGTTAAGATGCTGTAGCTTGTTGTTTTGATGCTTGCAATATGCCTACTTGCTGTTATGGGCAGATTGTTGTCATGACTTGTATAGGGTGTATGTGTTGAACCGTTGCTCCGTTTTGAGTGTGCTCTATATGAAACTTGCTTTATTTTGTATGTAGTTTCATATTATCATGTTGCATCCATGATTTGAGGTGTTTGCTTGATGTTTGTATGCATTTTGCATCAATGCCATGTAACTTGTTTTGCTCATATCTTCTAGGCGTAGCTCGAATCTAATGAACTTTATGTAACTTGACTAGAATTTCGTGTAGATCATCTTGGTGCATCTTAACTTTCTGTTTAACAACTTGAACATAAGGGTTATTCAGATCTGGACCAATTTCGAAATTTGCATATGAGGACTTATCGGAATTGTTCTATGTTGTTTCGGCCTCATTTAAACTTGCTTTGATGTGTTGCTCTTGTTTGCATCATCTCTTGCCATGAATAGCTTCATCTAGCTTTGTCATGCATCATGCTTGTTGTGCATCATGCCTTGTTCATGTGTGCAGTGTTTACTATGTTGTGTGCTTCTTCTTGTTAGTTCGTTCGTTTGTGATCGTGAGGATTCGTTCGTCTCACGCTTGGTTCGTCTTCATGGCTTCATCTTCTTCATGGACTCGTTCTTCTTCCTTGGGATTTCAGGCAAGATGACCGTCCTTGGATCTCACTTCTATCATTGCTATGCTAGTTGCTTCTTGTATCGCTATGCTGCCTTACCTACCACTTGCTGCTCAAGCCTCCCAATTGCCATGTGACCTCTAACCTTTGCACCCTTCCTAGCAAACCGTTGTTTGGCTATGTTACCGCTTTGCTCAGCCCCTCTTATAGCGTTGTTAGTTGCAGGTGAAGATGAAGTTTGTTCCTTGTTGGAACATGGAGATGTTGTTCCTTGTTGGAACATGTTTACTTGTTGGGATATCACAATATATCTTATTTATTAATGCATCTATATACTTGGTAAAGGGTGGAAGGCTCGGCCTTATGCACTGTGTTTTGTTCCCTCTTGCCGCCCTAGTTTTCGTCATATCGGTATTATGTTCGGATTTTGCGTCCCTACTTGCGGTGGGTGATTTATGGGACCCCTTGATTCGCTTTGAATAAGACTCCTCCGTAAGGCCCAACATTGGTTTTACCATTTGCCTCACCTATGCCTTTTTCCTTGGGTTTCGGGCCGGGTCATCTATTTAGCCCCGGGCGGTGCTCCTTGAGTGTTGGTCGAACAGGCGAGCTAACGGGGCCACCACGAGCAACTCGAGGGCTGGTTTTACTCGTGGTGACCTATCCGGTGTGCCCGAGGCGAGTGCGTGCGACTCCTATCGGGATTTGTCGGCATCAGGCTTTCTTTGGTCTTGTTTTATTCTTTGTCGAAATGTCTTGTCGGTTCGAGACTGATCGGGTCTTCGGGGAAAGAATATCATCCGTTGATCGCGAGAGCTTATCATGGGCTAAGTTGGGACACCTGCGGGGTTATAAACTTTGAGAACCGTCCCAGGTTATGTGGCTGATGGGAATTTGTTAATATCCGGTTGTAGTCAACTTGAAGCAAACTCTTCTAAAATACACCAACCGTGTGCATGTAGTGAGTGTCTCTTTGGGGTTGATCGAGAGGAGAACACGGTTTACGAGTTATGATTAGCGTAAGTAGGAGTTCAGGATCACTTCTTGATCATTACTAGTTGACGACCGTTCCTTTGTTTCTCTTCTCTCATTTGCGTAGTTAGCCACCATATCATGCTTAGTCGCTGCAACCTCACTACTTTACCCTTCCTTTCCTTTAAGCTTTGCTAGTCTTGATACCCATGGTAATGGGATTGTTGAGTCCTCGTGGCTCCGATTACTACACCACGATTTGCGGTACAGGTTTGCGATGATCATGGCCGAGGCGATGTTTGATTGCGTTGAGTTCTTCTTACGCTTCTTTGATCGGGGATAGGTTCGGTCGGCAGCACAGCTAGCGGTGGATGTCGTTTGAGTTTACATATGTTTCATCCGTAGTGGGATGTTGATTTTATATGATGTTGATGTATTCTTGTGGCATTTGTGCCTTATGTATCCCACTATTATGTAATGTTGATGTAATGATATCCACCTTGCAAAAGCGTTTCAATATCTGGGTCTATCCTTGGTGGGACCTTGAGTTCCTTTTGGATAGGGTGCATATTGGCGTGTTCAAGTTGGTATCGAGCCTCGACCGACCCTAAGGGCCCCTTGATTGATCGTGTAGTTTGGCGTTGTTGAGTCTAGAAGAAAACTGTTTTGAGTCTAGTTATATCGGATGTAGAATTCTTTTACTCCTCTGCCCTTCGTCCTCTGGTGAGAAATCTTGGCGTAGGTGTTTTTAATTACTCCTCTTCCTTCAAATTTTTCTTTAGGATCACAGTTGGTTTCGATCGTTGGACCTCACTCTTTCATCCGGTGCATTTCTCGTCAAGTCGACTCACCATCTTCATCTTTGCCAAGTTCAATCCTCAGTTCTTCCTCGGCGTCGTTGTTTTCCTTGTCGAAGTTGTCCTTGTTTTTCCACCGCCCTCCCTTCTTCCTCGAGAACCGGTCCGCTATTAGTATCCTTCTACTCAGCGAAGCTTTGCTTTCTTTCCTCAATGTTTTCAAATGGTGTTTTCTCTTCAAGATATTCGTCGGTTTCCCCTTCCAAGTTATCTTTGTTTTCCGCCCTCCACCCTATTATTTCCGGATTCAGTTTCTTCCGACCATCAATTCCATTCGTGTGGAGCCTCTTGGTCTTCCCTCATTTATTTCAACGGTGAATTCTCGTCTTGTTCGTCATTCTTCATTCCTTTCTTTTCGGTGCACTCAATTCAAGTTTTTCGGGTTGATCTTATTCTTTCCCTCGGCTCAAGTGTTTTCCTTGCTCGTTGCATCTACTTCAATCATCCGGAGTTCGTAAGATATCTCGGAGATTAAATACATCTTCCAATTAATTCGAGGTTGTCACCTCAATCAAATATTTCAGTTCTTTCGGTGCATCATCTATCTGTTCAACAATCCTTTCCAGCGGTGTTATCTCTTCAGTGGGCCTAACCCACAGGTCTTTTCGAGGATCTTACGACTCTTCTAATTATTCCGGAGTTATTCTAATTCTTTTCAAGTGTGACATAAGTATGAATTTCATCGATCAGATGCTTTTCAAGATCTCGTTCAAATTCTTTTCATTGTTGGCTCAACCTCTGTTTTTCATTCTCCGGGCGTCTCAACAATTTTGGTGGTTCTCGTCGTCATTCTCAACATTTGAAGACAGAAGAGTTTTTCCTCTAAATCTTGCCGTTCTCGGATGTGGTTCTAGCTTCATGTTATCCTGTCGATTTATTCCATTTGTGGATATTCTTTTCTCACCTATCGGAGTATGTCGGGGAGTTGATTTTGTTTCTTTTCACGGAGCCATCATTCTAGTTATCATTCTCTATTTATCCGGTGCTTCGTTCGAGTGCTCTTTAATCAGCTCATGATCTCTTTGTTCTTTGCATCTAAATCCTCTAGCATTGGTTCTTCTAATTCTTCCGGTGATTCATTCTCTTTTATCAGTCATTTCAAATTCTTACATTGGTTCGTTCAAGATTCTTTCTCTTTGATTATCATATTAATCCATTCGTTCTTTCCAATCCTACGGTGGTTCATGAAGACTTTCTCAAGTTTTGTGCCATACCCCCTTTAATCCTTTTCAAGAGGATAAGTAGTATGCAAATCCATTGCTTGTCATCAATTTAATTTGATGAAGGATAAGCATACAATAAATCTTATTCTTATTCCATCAAAGTGATTAATTTTTCTTGAGGAGTTTGTTCTTGAGAATAGATTCTATTTCCAAGTTTTTTCATCTTTTCTTTTCAGGAGTTCAAATTTCCTCGGCCATTTCGTGGAACCTCCATCTAAGTCACATAAGGCTCATCTTATTCTTTCTCCTTCATTCTATCTCGTCATCCTTTTTATCGGAGTTCTTCACGGTGGTTCTTCATGATTTAATTCATTCTTCAAGAGTTCATCAAGATTATTGCTGGTGGAGCTCAAGTATCCTTCTTCTTGCTTCTCAAAGTGCAAATAATTCTCCGTATTCTTTTGAAATGGAGTTTTGCATTCTTTTCGTTCTTCTGCTATTCAATCATTTCCGTTTTGGTGGTTATCACCTTAAATTTTGAGATGTTAACCATAAGTCCACAACAAGCTTATTCTTTTGTTGTTGATTTTCTCAACAACTTGTCCAATCCTTTCTTCTAAATGCTTTCAATTCCATTCGTGGCACAAGTTGTCATTTCTTCTCCGTTCTTTTCATTCAACTCTTCAATTCTTTCGGAGTTTGTGTCATGTCTTTATCAAGTATCATTCCTTCCACTCAAGCTCGTGTTCTATTCTTTCCATGTTTCAGCGAGTGCCGTCTAAATTCTTATTCATTCATTTTAAATCTTGTTCTAACCAGTGCTTTCATAGTCTATCGATTCCGTGAGCTTCGATTATCGTCATTCGTCGCTCATCTCTTCTTCTCAGTGCTCTCGATTCTTTGTTTCTCTCTTGAGTTCTTGTTTCACCTCACCCTTTTCCCTTCCGTCTCGGTCCTAAGATCTGGGGCGAGATCTCTTGTATTGTGGAGGGTATAGCGCCCCAGATTCGATCGCCCAGTGTCCTTGATTATTGCCGTCGTTGCCATGTCATGTGCTTGCGTGTTGCACTTTGCCATGTCATCATATGCATTTCATATCATGTCATCATGTGCATTTCATTTTGCATACATGTTCGTCTCATGCATCGAGCATTTTCCCGTTGTCCGTTTTGCAATCCGGCACTCCTATGTCTCCGCGCCCCTTTACCTCTATTCTTGTGCGGGTGTTAAACTTTCTTGGAATGGCGAGGTTTGTCAAGCGTCCTTGGTATAGCACCGGTGAACCGCTTTGTCAAGTTTAGTGCCATTTGGAGGTCGTTGGTACTCAATGGTTAACGGGTAACCATAAAGCCTCTTTGGTTGCATCCAACACCCTTCAAAGTGGCCCAAATCAGCAAACTCCCTCCATGCTCTCGATGTTCGATCACGATCGCGTGGCAACCGCACCTCATTTGGACTCTCTAGCTCCTCTACCTATAAATATGTGCCTCTCCGAAATTCGCGGATCAAAACGCCCTAAGCCTAGTCCTCTTCTCCCGCCGCCACGGACACGTCCGGCATAGCCGGACATGTCCGGCCCGCTCCCCTCAGCCAATGCGTCGTCACGCGTGTCCTCATGCCGTCCGCGCGCGGCAGCCCTTGAGGCGAATCGAGCCAGCGGCCCGCCCGCCCACGCCCGCGCACTCCTTGCCCGGCGGCGCCACTCACCCTTCTCGCCCTCGCCGCCGACCGCGCCTCGGCCTCGCTCCCGCCCGCCCGTCTACTTCGCCCGGCCTCGCCTTCGCCGGTGACCCCGCGCCTCGTCCCGCCTTGACCCGCCCGCCGGACCGCCGCCTCATCGCCGCCCGGCCCGCCCGCCTCAGCCGCCGCCCGAGCATTGCAGCGCCCGCCGCCCGCACCCGCGATCACTTTCCGTGGACCCGCCCCTCCGCGCGCCTCGTCCCCGTCGGACCTCGCCTCCCGTCGGCTTCGGCGCCGCCCTCGCCGGAGGCCTCGCCGGCTGCCGTCGCCGGATCCACAATCTGGACGAGATCACCACCACCACCAACCAAGCGCCAGCCACGTCCCGGATCTCTCCGTCCGGGTCTCCTCCATCCCATTTTCCCGAGGTGTTTTTTTCACCAAGTCCCAGAAATTTACATTATCATGCCATATTCATCATGTCATAACTTGCTGCATACTGCTCCGTTTCTCGTGTAATATACCAAATTGTTTGTCTCAACAGTACATATTTAATATCATTGCATCATTTTCATTTGAGCTCATCTTGATGCCCGAAATGCTGTTAGAAAGAGGGCTATGTGATGTTAGTTTGATTCTTATCGAACATGCACTTTTGTCATTTTGCCATGATGAACTTGGAGTCCTACATGTGTTTTGTAATATGCCATATCTTTACAGGGGTGTATGCCATGTATTTTTGTGATCTATGTGGTGACTAGCACAAGCATGCAAACTAGGCTTCATGATGTTGCTGATTTCATTACTGTTTCTTGATATTTTTATGCCATGTAAACTTAATGCTCCAGAGAGATCCATGCTTATTTTGAGATACTTCAGTAAGGATGTTTTGAACATATGGTTATTCTCTATCCATCCATTCCCTTGTTTGCAATTATGGAGTGCCATAGCTTGAGTCAATCGAGCTCTACTTTTGCTATAAAATGTTTCTGGCAGATTGTTTAGATGTTATTCAATTTTGCCAAGGTTGTTATAGTGATTGATCCGTATGCTATGATGTTGTTCTTGCCATGTATAGCTTCTATGCCATGTCTTCTTGATATGTATGCTTAGTTTATCATGTGGCTCTGTGGTGAGTTATTCAAGCTCACCAACATGCCTACTGTTATCTGTTTATGCCATGCTCATTTTCACCAAATCTGATACATTTATGTTTTTGCTATGTTCACATGCTTGCAATTGTATTTTGATCCCTTTTGGCTTATGGTCAGTAAAGGACTTTTGTTATATGCAATTAGTAGATTCATGCCATGCCTTTGTTTGCCATGATAAGTTCATGTAGCATGTTGTTTGATAGCTCTAAACATTGCATGATGTTATTTACTGCTAAAGTCTGAAGCTATTATTTGCAATCTTGCCATGTGTTTTGAGCATGTTCTAGTGATTTCTGGAATAGCTCAGTGTTCATGTTTTGTTATGCATTACCTGTACTTCATGCCCATGCCTTTTGTTCTCATGTTAAGATGCTGTAGCTTGTTGTTTTGATGCTTGCAATATGCCTACTTGCTGTTATGGGCGATTGTTGTCATGACTTATAGGGTGTATGTGTTGAACCGTTGCTCCGTTTTGAGTGTGCTCTATATGAAACTTGCTTGATTTTGCATGTAGTTTCATATTATCATGTTGCATCCATGATTTGAGGTGTGTGCTTGATGTTTGTATGCATTTTGTATCAATGCCATGCTTAACTTGTTTTGCTCATATCTTCTCGCGTAGCTCGAATCTAATGAACTTTATATGTAACTTGACTAGAATTTCGTGTAGATCATCTTGGTGCATCTTAACTTTCAGTTTAACAACTTGAACATAAGGGTTATTCAGATCTGGACCAATTTCGAAATTTGCATATGAGGACTTACCGGAATTGTTCTATGTTGTTTCCGGCCTCATTTAAACTTGCTTTGATGTGTTGCTCTTGTTTGCATCATCTCTTGCCATGAATAGCCTCATCTAGCTTTGTCATGCATCATGCTTGTTGTGCATCATGCCTTGTTCATGTGTGGAGTGTTTACTATGTTGTGTGCTTCTTCTTGTTATTTCCGTTTCGTTGTGATCGTGAGGATTCGTTCGTCTACGCTTGGTTTGTCTTCGTGGCTTCATCTTCTTCATGGACTCGTTCTTCTTCCTTGCGGGATTTCAGGCAAGACGACCGTCACCTTGGATCTCACTACTATCATTGCTATGCTAGTTGCTTCGTTCTATCGCTATGCTGCCTTACCTACCACTTGCTGCTCAAGCCTCCCAATTGCCATGTCAGCCTCTAACCTTTTGCACCCTTCCTAGCAAACCGTTGTTTGGCTATGTTACCGTTTGCTCAGCCCTCTTATAGCGTTGTTAGTTGCGGTGAAGATGAAGTTTGTTCCTTGTTGGAACATGGAGATGTTGTTCCTTGTTGGAACATGTTTACTTGTCGGGATATCACAATATATCTTATTTTATTAATGCATCTATATACTTGGTAAAGGGTGGAAGGCTCGGCCTTATGCACGTGTTTTGTTCCACTCTTGCCGCCTAGTTTTCGTCATATCGGTATTATGTTCCCGGATTTTGCGTCCCTAACGGTCGGGTGATTTATGGGACCCCTTGACAGTTCGCTTTGAATAAGACTCCTCCAGCAAGGCCCAACATTGGTTTTACCATTTGCCTCACCTATGCCCTTTTTCCTTGGGTTTGAGCCCAAGGGTCATATTATTTAGCCCCCGTGCGGTGCTCCTTGGTATTGGTCGAAGCAGGCTGCTGGGGCCACCAGGGGCAACTCGAGGGCTGGTTTTACTCGTAGGCTGACCTATCCGGTGTGCCACGAGAGCGAGTGCGTCGACTCTATCGGGATTTGTCGGCACATCCGGCGGCTTTCTGGTCTTGTTTTATTCTGTCGAAATGTCTTGTGGCAGGATTCGAGACTGATCGGGTCTTCCGGGAGAAGAATATCCTTCGTTGATCGCGAGAGCTTATCATGGGCTAAGTTGGGACACCCTGCGAGGTATAAACTTTCGAGCCGTGCAGCGGTTATGTGGCAGATGGGAATTTGTTAATATCCGGTTGTAGTAAACTTGAAGCAAACTCTTCTAAAATACACCAACCATGTGCGTAACGTGAGTGTCTCTTTTGGGGTTGATCGAGAGGAGAACACGGTTTTGGGTTATGATTGGCGTAAGTAGGAGTTCAGGATCACTTCTTGATCATTACTAGTTGGACCGTTCCTTTGTTTCTCTTCTCGCTCTCATTTGCGTAAGTTAGCCACCATATCATGCTTAGTCGCTGCTGCAACCTCACCACTTTACCCTTCCTTTCCCTTTAAGCTTTGCTAGTCTTGATACCCATGGTAATGGGATTGCTTGAGTCCTCGTGGCTCAGATTACTACACCACCGATTGCGGTACAGGTTTGCGATGATCATGGCCGAGGCGATGTTTGATTCGTTGAGTTTTCTTCGCTTCTTCAATCGGGGATAGGTTCGGTCGGCGCTGGGCTAGCAGGGTGAATGTCGTTTGAGTTTACGTCTATGTTTCATCCGTAGTCGGATGTTGGTTTTGTATATGATGTTGATGTATTCTTGTGGCATTTGTGCCTTATGTATGTATCCCCACTATTATGTAATGTTGATGTAATGATATCCACCTTGCAAAAGCGTTTCAATATGCGGGTCTATCCTTGGTGGGACCTTGAGTTCCTTTTGGATAGGGTCGCATATTAGGCGTGTTCAAGTTAGTATCGAGCCTCGACCGACCCTAAGGCCCCTTGATTGATCGTGTAGTTTGGCGTTGTTGAGTCTAGAAGAAAACTGTTTTGAGTCTAGTTATATCGGAGTAGAATTCTTTTACTCCTCTGCCCTTAAATCTCTCGGTGAGAAATCTTGGCGTAGGTGTTTTGAATTACTCCTCTTCCCTTCAAATTTTCTTTAGGATCACACAGTTGGTTTTCCAATCGTGGACCCTCAGCTCTTTTCATCCGGTGCATTTCTCGTCAAGTCGACTCGACCATCTTCATCTTTGCCAAGTTCAATCCTCAGTTCTTCCTCAGCGTCGTTGTTTTCCTTGTCGAAGTTGTCCTTGCTGTTCCCACCGCCTCCTTCTTCCTCTCGGAACGGAGTCCGCTATTATTCTTGCCTTCGGTGGGGTGGGGTGGTGCGGTGTTCGGCCTGAGTTGCCGCTTTATCCGGACCAAGTTGTGGTCACTGCCGCGTGTGCGATGATGGTATGGACTCGGTAGCTCGTCATCGAACTAGGGTAGCAATCTCGATTGGTAGCTTTTGGCTGGGCCACTAAGGCCATATTCTTGACCCGAGGACTTGGTCCACCTATCATTGAGCATATCTTGGTCCATGAAGCTGCATCATTTTCGGGCTTCTAGGCATTTTAGTTGGCATTTGAACGCTCCTGCGAGAGGTTCCTGGGCACTGATAAATCCTCGTTGCCAAGGCTTTCCTCCTCCTCGAGAGCGGAAGATAATTCTTGTCCTCCAGTCTTCGTGCATGGCTTGTTCATCCTGTCGGAGGTTGTTCCCTGAGGTCTTCATTGTCTTGGCATCATCCGAGTATTATTTTCTCGGTGCGGTGTTGTTGTCTTTGTAGATGTGACTTAGAGTGGGCGGCGTGGCGTGGATTTATCTCGGGAGGTTTGTCTTCAACAGGTCCTCTTTGTCATCGTTGTTAGTTTCTGGCGTATTCACCATGTATGTACATGGCGAGCGGCGTCGCGCGATGAATGGTGGGTTATGGCTCTGCTCTCGTCGGCATAAATCGTCTATCTTGGACGTCTTGAACGTAATCAAGCATGTCGGTTATGTCTCGGCTTGGCTATGGAGTGGGTGGCGGGTGGAAGCAAAATTCCCCATCATCGCACCTAGTTCGAACCGTGCGTGGTTCGGCTGTGAGTCCCCGCCAAGGACAAGTTCTTTCTTGAGTTCAACACGTCGCCCAAAGGCGAGTCTGGAAAGATGTCTGCGGCTGAACTTCGAAGATTGATAAGCGATCGCTTCGGTATCCAGCGGACTCACGAGGTTTGGAACTTATACCGGAGAAAGTGCGAGTTCGGTGACACAAATATGTGTGAGGTTAAGTCCATGTGCGGCTCCAACGTCGGGAAATCCGTGGCCTCCGTGGTGGTCGAGCCTCCCATCCTTGGATGTCGCGGTGTGTTGGATCTAAGGCGAGTGGTTGCAGAGCTATCTCACGGATCTTTGTCTGACGGCAATTTAGGTCATGCTCGTCAAGGTGACCAGGAGCGTTTGCTGCTGTCTCGAATCCGGTGAATATCAAATCTCCGCAGTTTCATAGCGTAATTCAAGCTCCGAACCGACACGATGGCGGTAATGCTGTCGATCTACTCAGGTGGCCAGCGAGTTGGCGCGGTCGCGAAACCACGAACAGTCTGTCGGGAGAAGGTTTCTCCTTGGACAGCGTCACTATTGACGATTGAAGGGCCATCAGCCGGATGTGGGGCCGCGAAACCCTTGAGGTTCAAACTCGAAGTGCGTCTTGAAGTCTTTCCCTCCTACCGTTCCGCCCTAGCTCGCTAAGATCTCGCAGACGAACCCGTTGAACTCACAACCACGAAAGAACGAGATTTATCTTTGGTTGGACCACCGTTGTGGTGTAATACCCTACTCCGATGTGTGTGGTGGATTGCCTCTTGGGCTGATGATGAACAGTACAAGGGAAGAACAACCTCCGAGGTTGAGGCGTTCTTGTGCTTGTCGAACTTGTGTGGGTGAGGACTCGATGCCTCTATTGTGGTGGCTAGCTCTACTTATATAGGCCTTGGTCCTCTTACCAAATCTTGGGAAGGAGCCAACAATGGTGGGAAAATTTGAAGGGGATAGCTAGTACCGCTATCACGACAAAAGTGGTCTTCGCTGCGAAGGCTCACAGTGGTGGCTGTCTCGGGCTCACGATGACCTCCGTCTGTCATCCTTGGTCTTGGTCTCATTGCACCGATATGGCAACCTTTGCTGATGCCTCGGTACTCCTGCTGCGCTTGCCTCCTTAGCACCAAAGAGGAAACAAGGACACAGCGTCTTTGGCGCCAGCCGGCGCCCACACAGTGCCGTCGTCATAGCTCACGTCCACGAGAGCCTCGTGAGGTTTGCCCGCCTTGATATCTCCGCTCCTCGTGAGCCCTTTGGCTAGGCCACTCTGAGGAGGTCTTCGTCGTCCGCCTCGCGAGCTTGGCCTTGAGGTCTTGGGCCTTGTTGATGAAGATGGGCCATCGGCCCGCTGACTTAATACGCCGTGGGCAGAGCGAGCAAGTCAGGACCCCGTTCCCGAGAATGCCGAGCAGTAGCCCCGGGCCCAAAGTGCGCTTCGGGCTTGGCCGTGGCGAAGCCAGGTTCAAGTATGGGCGTCGTGGGCCCACAAAGCCTCTGACCTCGGTTGGCGCTTGGCGGTTGATTGGGCGTGGAGTCTCCGCTTCCCCGCTGCCTCGGGCCTTTCGACTTGACAAGTCCTGTGACATGCAAAAATCATCATTACCTGCGATCGTGGGAGGCACCGATTGGCCTTCTTTTGCTATAAATGGGGAGGGCGGAGCCCAGGCCTTCTCTCTTTGCCTTGCTTGCTTCATCCTCCTCGCTCCACTACTAGTGACAATGGCCCCGTCGAAGAGGTTCTTTGCTGCGAGAAGGGCAAGGCCCCTTGGGAGGGGCCCGGCCCCAGCGTAGCGGGGCGTGGCGTCCCATAAGCATGCGCGACCCCGCCGTGGCCCCCAGCTCTCGGGCGGCCCGCGATCGCGAGTCACCGGTCGCGGCAATTCTGTCGGAAAGGAGGCGCCGTGTGGTTCTGACCCCCCCCCAACCGCGGTTCCATGCGTCGAGGTGTTGCGGAGTTTGTTGTCTGTCGGGAATCCGGCGGGCAACTCGACTGCCTCGCTTCTTCGCCGAGCTTGCTGGCCTCGGTCCCGCGGAGCTTTGGTTGTAAGCGGGCGGTTGCTATAGTCGGGCTTCTTGGGTGTGGTCGAGGTCTCCGTCACAACAAAATAGCTCACGGCAGCGGTTGGCGAGCGTTTGCCGTAGCCTGTCTGGGAAGCGGTGCACCCTACACTTCAAGTTCGACGGTGGCGACCCTCTTGTGAGGTGTTAGGAAAACGGTCATCGCACGGATGCTGAGGTGAGCGGCGGCGGTGCTCGGCCTTGGCGATGGTCGGGGCGGAGGAGGCGAACCGCCGACCGCACCTCGTCTAGCTATGGTGACTCCTCCCTTGGCGGCAGTTCCAGCGACGGCCTTGATCAGCCGCCCGCGGCCGCGCCCACCTTGAAGGTGGTATCGGGTCGTCTCGCCGCCCACTTTGTCGGTGAAGCGCGAAGAGGTCGACTAGACACGAGCGTCACGTGACCACCCCGTCGGCTGCTGCGAAGAGCTCCGCTTTGTTATGTTTCCTTTCCTTCCTACATCGAAATGAAACGGCATGGGCGAGGGGCATGTATCAACCATAACCTATCAACCATTATACGCTTGTTTTTAGGTATGTGGCCATTTTGCTCAAAGATAACTTAACAGTGCGTTGAGCGCCCTCCTCCTTCGCGGCGTTTGTTTCGTGCCCATCTTGACCTGCTTGCTCGGGAACTCTGAAAATTCGTTAGGAGGTCCGCTAAAGAGATTCACCGTTCACCCATGCCTTGACCTGGCGCTTCCATCGCGGCAGTGGGGCTGGACTAGGAGGTTGCACCAGTTTGTGTTAGCATGAGGTGGCTCACGAAGGCGGAGGAGAGAAATGCCGCAAGGGCACCTGCCTAGCCCCCTCACGAGGTATGTGAGAGAAAGAACATGGCGAACCAGGCGGAAAATGCAGATGAGGCGAGGGAACCGAATTAACAAGGAACACCAAAGCGAATTCGATTTAAGAAGCGAGCCAACCACGGAAAGCAAATGAAAATCAGCGTCCGGCACCTAGTCTAGTCTTCAAGTCTTCTCACGGTAGCGAGCTAAGTGTTGCCACTAGGCGTGGTGGGAGCCCAGAGCCTAAGGCGGCACTCCGAGACTCCGTGTACATCCCCTCATTATTACGTGAGAGTGTCACGAGGCGGCGATTCTTCCAGCACCTTCTTCTGAGTTCAGGCCTTTCTTCCTGAGCTTCGGCCTTGCCTCACAGGCTGGGCCTTGCTTCATGGGTAGAACTTGGAGGTGTTGGATGTTCGGGCATTCGGATGGGCATCCCGTCCGCATCTCGGTATGCTGCAGGCACAGAGACATGGGCGACCTGAGCAGGCCCTCCACATGGGTGAAAGTTGTGCAACCCTTCCTGGAGAGGACCGCCTCAGACGGGGTAGCCCACCTTGAGTGTCCTCTAGCGGATGTTGCGGCGGTGGTATCGCGCAGCACTTATTGTACCTTGCCGTTGTCACATCCTAGCTAGTCCTTGCATTAGTGTGTGCATCATGTTTAAATTTCTTTTGAAATTGAAATGGGAAAGACAGAAACCCCAGACCCCCCTTGAGTCCAACTAGGGTTTACTAAAATTATTTTCAATGAACTGAAATACCCTAAAAATGCTCATCACCTTTGCTTTGGTTGAGCCTCCAAAAGTGGTGCACCATTTTCTAGGTCATCCTAAGGTCTTTGAATTAAATCATAAGTATTTGAGTTTGGGCATTTAAAATTATATAAAATATTGCAAATGCCCAAATATTCTAAACTAAAATGTTTCATGTTGGAAATAATCCAACTATGGACTGGAGCAGTTTGGTGATTTTTGGAGCTATCTCTATTTTAAAAACTCCACAAAGTTACAAAATAGAAAAAGAAAAACAGAATGAAATACTTACACAGCGCCTACTAACGGCCCCTGCCCAGCCAATTGCAGCATAGTGACTGTTGCTCGGCCCGAGGCAGGCAGGCAGGCGTGCTCGGCGAGCACGCATGGGTGCACCCCTGGTCGCCGCCTCACGCTCCTCACCGAGCCGCCGGCAGATCGCTCCCCTCTCCCGAACCCCTGGGACATCTCCTCTCTCCCGGCTCCTCCCCTCGCGCTGCCCAGCCGCCAGGCCACCCCTGCCACGCCGTCGCGTGTCGCGCTCCCGTCGTCCGTGCTCCTCCCACTTGTGTCTAGGAGCTCCGCGCCCTCCTCTCGTCGAGCTATCCGAGCCGCGTGCTCGAGTAGCCCGAGCCCTTCACCGACCTTGCCCGATCCTTGTGCGGAGATCCCCTTCAACGCCGCCGTCGCACGGAGTCCGTCCCAGCCGCGGTTGCCTCCTGAGTGCCATGAGCCTAGCTACACCCCTTCCCTTCCTCTCTCGCTCGAGCTTTGTAGCGACGCCTACGAAGATCACCGCACCACGCCCTTGTGAGCTTCGTCGCCGGCGTGCTCCGCCACCCTCCGGCCACCTCTCGGTGTCCATCGCACTCACCGCTGCGTTTAGGGTCTAACCAACTACTCCACTCACCTCACACGCACCCTAGCCTCGAGTTCACCTTGGCGAACTCGGCGGCCGCCTAATCGTCATGGCGCCGATCCGGCCGCCCGCCCCAGCCGACTCCACCAAGAGCTGCGGCATGTCCCCGACTACCCATAGCCACCCTCATGGCTCGTTTGGTGCTGAATGGCCAAATCCACTTCCACCGCGCGTCGGGCTCGCCCGTGACTAGCACGCCGTGCAGCGGCGTTGTCTTTGACCAGTGGGCCTGGTTGACTCTGTTGAGTCAATGGCGAGTGGGGCCCAGCCACAGTAACTAAATAGGATTAGTTTTAATTAAATTTTAGTTAAACTAATTATGCTGACAACCTGGACCCACTAGTCAGGTTTGACCGGGCGTCTCCGTTTACCTTGACGTCACCCTAACGCATTAACGTGTGATGAAATTAATTCTGGATTTATTCAATTCTGGAAATTCGAATATAGTTCAAACTTCAAAATTCATAACTAATAATCGTAACTCCAAATGCAAAGATCTATATATGAAAAATGATCAGAAAAATCCATTCTATCCATTGGTACAGGTTTCATGCATGATAAAACAAGTTAACCTTGCTGTTTAAGCAGAATAAGATATTACACCTTTAGGGTTATTTTAAATGAGCTAGCATTTGAATCTTTGATTCAAATGAGTTCATCCTTTTGTTTCAGCTTGATCTGTGTTTGTGATCCATGAAATAGTTACTACCACGCATTGGGCCCGAAACCAATGGACCCTCTCGGCTTCTTAACCACCCTTGTTCTCGGTCAAGGTTTGCAAGTAGTTTACATTGTTTGTAGCATCTTTGGGGCCGCTGCATAGCTGACCTTAGGGGTGGGTTGTGTTGCGGTGAAACCTGAGCCAGTGTGCCGAGTGCCCGTTTGGTATCTCGGAACCCTGCACATCGTTCGGGGCTGTATGGGAAACCTCGGCGGACTCCTGGATGGAACCGAATAGGCGATAAACACGGACTAAGGACTTGAGTGTTTAGGTAGGTTGTGGCCGACACCCAGGCTTCAGCTTGAAGGTTCTTTGAAATGTGTCGTATAAAACGTGTAAGTGGTGAGGCGTGTGTGAAGAAGTACACCCCTAGGGTTAATATGATCTATTCAGATAGCCGTGTCCACGGAGAAGGACTTCAGGTTGCCTATATCAGTTCATAGACAAGTAAATGGATCTGCTAAAAGCCTCAAGATAAGTGTGAGTACGGATGGCCCTCTCGTGGGTGGAGAGAGGATCCATGGTGGAGTATTGTGATGGTGATTAGTGGACTCGTGCGACAAATGCTTTTCAAGTGGTGTCACGTAGGATAAGCCAAGTCAAAGGCAGCTTCTTGCAAATAACTCCACCACCTTCTTGAGAATGTGCATGTATGATAGGATTACGTGGTAAGACTTCTTTGGTACCTCCGTACTCATGTTTGTAATTAATGTTTTTGAACGACAACACTACCCCTCCGATGGGTTTATGTAGACCTTGACATCGGTGAACTAGCCACCCGGTGGTGATCCAAGGCTTGTGAAGGGCCCTTTGTAGATAGAAGGGCTTCGACAAGCTTTCTTTCTTTCTAGAGTCATACTCAGACTAGTTTGCTTCGCATGTGCTTGTATGTTTGTATGACTTGAGTGTTGGGTCATGTGACTACTGTATGGATATGTTATGTATGGCTCCTCGGAGCCTCTTAAATAAAATACTTTGAGTTGTAGAGTTTTGGTGTGATGCCTTGTTGTATTTACTCATATCGGGCATATTCGTGTATGATTGAAATGCTTGGTATGAGTGGGATCCGACAAACTAGTTGTTTATCCTTGGCAGCCTCTCATATGGAAATGTAGTCTTGTGCTTACGGCGATAGTAGTCCGCTACAGCCAGTTCACCGAGTCACCTTTAGCCCAGCACTCTGCTTGGACACTTATTTGGCGGCATGTGTTTCACCTCGTTCCTATACATCCCTGGAAATGTCACCTTGTGATATTGAGTCTGCCTAGCACTTTCTGCCCGGGATACCGAGTCTGTTAGCCCAGTGCTACAGCCAATTCATACGTTGATGACCGACATGCTCGATGTGATTCATATGCATCCCCATGGGTTAAGCGCCGCTTTGGGTTCACGACTAGCCATGTCGGCCGGGTTCTTTGTCATGTGGATGCTAGCGACCTTTGTCATATCGTGAGCCAAAACATGGCGGTCCCGGGCCATGGTAGGCGACACCGTGGGAATACCCTGCGTGAGGCCGCAAAGTGATATGAGAATTATTCTTGGCTAGGTCGATGTGACTTGGAATCGGGTCTGACAGCGTTGGCATCGAGCGGGGCTGCTGTGAGTTCGCTAAGCCGGCGGTCGATGGTGAGTCTAAAATGCTTTAGTTATATGTAGGGGAATTGATTGTGGGAGGGAGCGTAAGGCTCTTTTACTCCTTTACCTTATGCCCTCGATCTGGTCATCCTCTTCTCATTCTCGTGGGTATAGGACTAGGCTCTCTTCTCTCTATCGAGGTTCACGTGTTACTAATCCGTAGTAACTTATAGGATTGTTGGTTACATCCTCGATCAGTTTCTACTAATTTTAGTATGCTATCGTTGAACGGAACCTTGATATGATGTTGTTGAGTGGTTTTGCAATCTGATTTTGAATGTCTCAAATCTGTTTTTGAGCATTTACAGATGTTATCTGCCCGATTTTCCTAGAAATTCTAATGTCTTTGCATTGTGGCTTGCTTTGGATGGCCACCGTCCCCGAACCAAGTGGTTCGTTGACCCGTTGCATTGATGTGTGTGGTCACACGGCAATGTTGGTTAGTGATGGTCGAGACCGGTTACCGATGGTATCCTGAATATACCGTCGAGGAGCGGTTAGGATTTTAATCAAAGCCAATATCGTACGCAGTCGGGATATATCCATCTGGCATGGTTTGAATTATTGGATGATTATACAAAAATTTATGCGGATTGAATGTTGCTTCTAGAAATCTTTTAGATTGACGCGTGAGGCACTTTTATGGAAATCACTTTAGGAGCTACTAAACTCTAGATAATATTATGGTTAATTATTCTCAATGGCACACTGAAATCTACTAATAAAAAGTGCATGCGATAGAAGAAATTAATGTTTTGAGTGGAAAGATGGATGAACTTATGAAATTATTTGCTACTAAGAGTGTTTCTTCTGATCCTAACGATATGCCTTTGTCTACTTTGATTGAGAATAATAATGAATCTTTGGATGAAAATTTTGTTGGTTGGAATAATTTTGGTAACAAGCGTATAGAGGAAACTTTAATCCTAGGCCTTATCCTAGTAATTCCTCTAATAATTATGGTAATTCCTAATACAATTCTTATGTAAATTTTAATGAGATGCCCTCTGAATTTGAGACTAGTGTTAAGGAATTTATGAATCATAAAAGATTTCAATGCTTTGCTTGAAGAGAAATTGCTTAAAGTTGATGAATTGGCTAGGAGCGTTGATAGAATTTCTCTTGATGTTGATTCTTTAAAACTTAGATCTATACCTACTAAGCATGATATCAATGAGTCTCTCAAAGCCATGAGAATTTCCATTGACGAGTGCAAGGAAAGAACCGCTAGGATGCGTGCTAAGAAAGATTGCTTTATAAGGCGTGTTCTTCTAGTTCCTATGAAAATGAAGATGAAGATCTAAAAGTTACTGATGTGTCCCTATTAAATCTTTGTTTTGCAATATTAATCTTGATAATGATGGGACTGAATATGATCCACCTTTACCTAGAAAGCGTTCCAAGAATTCGAGTTTTAGATCTTGATGCTAAAATTTGTAAAAGTGGGATTTAAGAGATCAAAACTCTAGATATTAATGAACCCACTATTTTGGATTTCAAGGAATTTAATTATGATAATTTCTGTTTGATAGATTGTATTTCCTTGTTGCAATCCGTTAAATTCTCCTCATGCTTATAGTCAAAATAAAGCTTTTACCAAACATATCGTTGATGCTTTGATGCAATCTTATGAAGAAAAACTTGAGTTGGAAGTTTCTATCCTAGAAAACTCTATGATGAGTGAACCTACTATTAAAATTAAAATTAAAGATCATGAATTCTATGCTATGTGTGATTTGGGTGCTAGTGTTTCCACTATTCAAAAAACTTTGTGTGATTTGCTAGGTTTCGTGATTTTGATGATTACTCTTTAAACCTGCACCTGCAGTTCCACTATTAAGAAACCTATGGTAAGAATTAATGATGTTCTTATTTTTGCAAATAGTAACTATGTGCCCGTAGATTTTATTGTTCTTGATATAGATTGCAATCCTTCATGTCCTATTATTCTTGGTAGACCTTTCCTTAGAGCGATTGGTGCAATTATTGATATGAAGGAAGGAATATTAGATTCAATTTCCATTAAAGAAAGGCATGGAACACTTCCATAGGAAGAAAATAAAATTATCATATGAATCTATTATGAGCCACTTATGGATTGCCTACCAAAGATGGCAATACCTAGATCTATTCTTGCTTCTATGCCTAGCTAGAGGCGTTAAGCGATAGCGCTTGTTGAGAGGCAACCCAATTTTATTTTAGTTTTTTTGCTTTTAGCTTCTGTTTAGGAATAAAAAATTCTAGCCTCTGTTTAGATGTGTTTTATTTTTCAATTAGTGTTTGTGCCAAGTTAATCCTTAGGATCTTCTTGGATGATAGTTATTTGATCTTGCAGAAAATTCCAGAAACTTTCTGTTCAAAAATAATTGTTAAAAATCACAAAAACATAAAATATTGATACCAATTGCTGATGATCAATAAAAATTTTCTAGGTCGTCCTATTTTGGCTGATTTTTGGAGTTCGAAGTTTGCGTTAGTTACAGATTATAACAGACTGATTGTTTTTGATAAATTCTGTTTTTAGTGTGTTGTTTGCTTATTTTGAAGAATCTATGGCTAGTAAAATAGTTTATAAACCATAGAAGTTGGAATATAGTAGGTTTAACACCAATATAAATAAAGAATGAGTTCATTACAGTAACTTGAAGTGGTCTTTTGTTTTCTTTCACTACAGACTCAAGAGATTTTACGCGAGTTTTGTGTTGTGAAGTTTTCAAGTTTTGGGTGAAAGATTTGATGGATTGTGGAACAAGGAGTGGCAAGAGCCTAAGCTTTGGGATTCCCATGGCACCCCCAAGATAATCTAAGGACACCTAAAAGCCAAATCTTGGGGATGCCCCGGAAGGCATCCCCTCTTTCGTCTACTTCCATCGGTAACTTTACTTGGAGCTATATTTTATTCACCACATGATATGTGTTTTGCTTGGGCGTCTTGTATGATTTGAGTCTTTGCTTTTTAGTTTACCACAATCATCTTTTCTGTACACACCTTTTGAGAAGACACACATGATTGAAATTATTAGAATATTCTATATGATTCACTTATATCTTTTGAGTTATACAGTTTTGCTCTAGTACTTCACTTATTTATTTTAGAGCACGGTGGTGGATTTGTTTTATAGAAACTATTGATCTCTCATGCTTCACTTAGATTATTTTGATAGTCTTAAATAGCATAGTAATTTTCTTAAATAATCCTAATATGCTAGGTATTCAAGAATAGTAAAAACTTTCTTATGAGTGTTTCCAATACTAAGAGAAGTTTGATGCTTGATGATTGTTTTGAGACATGGAAGTAGTGATATTAAAGTTGTGCTAGTTGAATAGTTGTGAATTTGAGAAATACTTGTGTTGAAGTTTGCAAGTCTTGTAGCATGCACGTATGGTAAACTTTATGTAACAAATTTGAAACATGAGGTGTTCTTTGATTGTCCTCCTTATGAGTGGCGGTCGGGGCGTGCGATGGTCTTTTCCTACAAATCTATCCCCTAGGAGCATCTTGCGTAGTGCTTGCTTTTGATGACTTCTAGATTTTTGCAATAATTATGTGAGTTCTTTATGACTAATGTTGAGTCCATGGATTATCGCTCTCACCTTTCCATCATTGCTAGCCTCTTGGTACCATGCATTGCCCTTTCTCACATCGAGAGTTGGTGCAAACTTTGGGTGCATCAAACCCGTGATATGATCGCTCTTTCACATAAACCTCCTTATACCTTCCTCCTCAAGCAGCCATCATACCTACCTATTATGGCATTTCCATAGCCATTCGAGATATATTGCCATGCAACTTTCCACCGTTCCATTTATCATGACACGTTCATCATTGTCATATTGCTTTGCATGATCATGTAGTTGACATAGTATTTGTGGCAAAGCCACCGTTCATAATTCTTTCAGACATGTCACTCTTGGTTCATTGCTATATCGATACACGCGAAGGCATTCATATAGAGTCATACTCTGTTCTAGTATCGAGTTGTAAATAAATAGAAGTGTGATGATCATCATTTCCTAGATCATTGTCCCAAGTGAGGATATATAAAGGAGAAAGGCCATAAAAAGAAGGCCCAAAAATGAGAGAAAAAGAGAGAAGGGACAATGTTACTATCCTTTTACCACACTTGTGCTTCAAAGTAGCACCATAATCTTCATGATAGAGAGTCTCTTGTTTTGTCACTTTCATATACTATTTGGAATTTTCATTATAGAACTTGGCTTGTATATTCCAACAATGGGCCTCCTCAAGTGCCCTAGGTCTTCGTGAGCAAGCAAGTTAGATGCACACATAGTTTCTTTTGTTGAGCTTTCGTATATTTATAGCTCTAGTGCATCCGTTGCATGGCAATCCCTACTCCTTGCATTAACATCAATCAATAGGAATCTCCATAGCTCATTGATTAGCCTCATTGATGTGAGACTTTCTCTTTTTTGACTTCTCACATAACCCCATCATCATATTCTATTCCACCCATAGTGCTATATCCATGGCGCGCTCATGTATTGCGTGAAGGTTGAAAAAGTTTGAGATTACTAAAGTATGAAACAATTGCTTGGCTTGTCATCGGGGTTGTGCATGATGAGAGCATTCTTGTGTGAAAATGGAGCATGACTAAACTATATGATTTTGTAGGGATGAACTTTCTTTGCCATATTATTTTGAGAGGACATAATTTCTTAGTTAGTATGTTTGAAGTATTATTATTTTATGTCAATATTGAACTTTATCTTGAATCTTCGGATCTGAATATTCATACCACAATTAAGAAGAATTACATTGAAATTATGCCAAGTAGTTTTCCACATAAAAATTCTGTTTTTATCATTTACCTACTCGAGAAATGAGCAGGAATTAAGCTTAGGGATGCTTGATCGTCTCCAGCGTATCTATAATTTTTATTGCTCCATGCTATATTATATTCTGTCTTGGACATTATTGGGCTTTATTATACACTTTTATATTATTTTTGGGACTAACCTATTAACGAGAGGCCCGGCCAATTGTTGTTTTTGCCTATTTGAGTTTTGAAAAAAGAATATCAAAGAGTCCAAAGCGGAATGAAACCCGGAGAGCGTGATTTTGGGCGAACATGATCGAAGGACTTGGACCCTCGTCAAAAGAAAGCTAGGAAGCCACGAGGTAGGGGCGTGCCTAGCCCCACAGGCGCGCCCTCCACCCTCGTGGGCCCCATGCTCCTCCAAGCGTACTCCTTCCTCATGTATATACCTATGTACCCCCAAACTACGAAACGGAGCCAAAACCTAATTCCACCGCTGCAACCTTACTGTACCCGTGAGATCCCATCTTGGGGCCTGTTAGAAGCTCCAGCGGAGGGGCATCGATCACGGAGGGCTTCATCAACACCATAGCCTCTCCAATGAAGTGTGAGTAGTTGACCTCAGACCTTGGTCCATATTTATCAGCTAGATGGCTTCCTCTCTCTTTTGGATCTCAATACAATGTTCTCCCCCTCTCTTGTGGAGATCTATTCGAGGTAATCTTATTTGGCGGTGTGTTTGTTGAGACCGATGAATTGTGGGTTTATGATCAAGTTTATCTATGAACAATATTTGAATCTTCTGAATTCTTTTTATGTTTGATTGGTTATCTTTGCAAGTCTCTTGAATTATCAGTTTGGTTTGGCCTACTAGATTGATCTTTCTTGCAGCAGGAGAAGTGCTTAGCTTTGGGTTCAATCTTGTGGTGTCCTTTCCTAGTAGCGGTAGGGGCAGCAAAGGCATGTATTGTATTGTTGCCATCGAGGATAACAAGATGGGGTTTATATCATATTGCATGAGTTTATCGCTCTACATCATGTCATCTTGCTTAAAGTGTTACTCTGTTCTTATTAACTTAATACTCTAGATGCATCTTTGGATAGCGGTCGATGTGTGGAGTAATAGTAGTAGATGCTGGCAGGAGTTGGCCTACTTGTCTCGGACGTGATGCCTATATACATGATCATACCTAGATATTCTCATAACTATGCTCAATTCTGTCGATTGCTCAACGATAATTTGTTCACCCATAGTAAATACTTATGCTCTTGAGAGAAGCCACTAGTGAAACCTATGGCCCCCGGGTCTATTTTCCATCATATTAATCTTCCAACACTTAGCTATTTCCATTGCCTTTTATTTTTCTTTTATTTACTTTGCATCTTTATCACAAAAATACCAAAATATTATCTTATCATATCTATCAGATCTCACTCTAGTAAGTGACCGTATGAGGATTGACAACCCTTATCGCGTTGGTTGCGAGGTTTATTGTTTGTGTGTAGGTGCGAGGGACTCGTGTGTAGCCTCCTACTAGATTGATACCTTGGTTCTCAAAAAGGAGGGAAATACTTACGCTACTTTCTGCTGCATCACCCTTTCCTCTTGAGGAAAACCAGCATAATGCTCAAGAGGTAGCAAGAGCGTCATAATCCGGTTGTGGCCGGCAGGCCTGTTTGATAGCTTCCTCGGCGATGCAACATTTCGTTGATGCGGTGCCACGTATTGGCGTTGTGAAGCGATCGTTGTGCATTGAGGGTGCACGGATGGCCATTGCCGAAGTCAAGACGATACGGGGAAGATGAAGGCCATTGAAGTTGCGGTGAAGAGTCCACCAGAGGCAGAGACCGTTATGCACCGGAGCATTATTTTGAAGACACCTTAGAGGCTGCCCTCTTAATAGAGGTCAATGCTTTCGAAGACATAATATTCGAGTGGGGTGTAGGAGATTGTAAAGATAATTTTATAGTTAATCTATTTCTATGTTTTGCCCAGAAAGCTTATGTTCCTCCTGTCGGCGGTTTAAGATAATCTGAAAGTTTTCGGTCATCAACTTCAGCCCCCTCGTAGGAAATGCAGGGTGTTAGGAAAAAGTATTTAATCACTCTTGATCCAACATCTTGGTCCATGAAGGAGGTGATGATCGTGAACTAAGCGATCAGGACTATAGAGCGTTAACACTTTCACTTAGCCATAGGAGTTTCTGAGGGGGACTATGATATAGCCCCTAGTTTGTGTCTGACTTATTCAATATAGTGCGCTACATATATGACCTTAAAAAGGTCCTTCATGTATCTGGAGGAATCATGACAGATTCCGATAAGTGATCAGTGGTTGACCAGCTTCGCAGCATCATAGACGATCGCTTTTGGCTTTCTCTCTTTGAGGTGCTTGACGAGACGACACGGAAGCACAATCGCGATAGTTCTCCTTTACTACCCTAGCCGATAGAGCGGAGCGTAGAGTGTAAACCACGGTTGCCGGGCAGCCCAACCATTGACCCAAGACATGATTGGGAGCTGAGTGCATACAAAGGCCAAACTTCGCGGCCGAAGTGCGTTGTGAAAGTTATTCGGACTTTGTTGGCAACTCATTTTTTCCCATACGAGGCCCTTGGCGAGTTGCGTAGAATATATCGTGGAGACAACCATAGGAGCCATATTCATCTGCGAAAAGAAAAGAATGATTAATTAGGATAATGTTTCTGGGACACAGTGATATCACCGATGATTACTTTATATATTTATAAACCACAGCCCGACTATTTGACATGCCGGGGTGAAAGCGGAGAAAAATGCATATTACAGGCTCGAAATAAGCAGTGTGGTCTACAAAAGTTATTTTGGACCTCTGCCATGCGTCTCGCCGCTTGTCCTCGGCGAGAGGAATCCTTGTGAGAGTAGCCCCTAAGGTGAGTGTATGGATCCTAACTCCGATAAGTCGGTTTGGATTTTGTCCTTTGCATCACCTATTTTAAGAGATAAAAGAAAAGAAAAGAGGGTAGATAAAAATGTTACAGGGAATACTTGCAGGCTTGTCCGTATTGTGCTTCCGCCCTATGCCCATGGTATCTTGAGTGCGTAGTGATGTATGCACGGTATACTTTTTGCAGGTATCCTTGATGGTGGCGGAAGCCGGAACTGCTATTCTTCTCGGGATTGGTCGATCCTCTTAAATCGTCCCTATAAACAGGCGGCCTCCTCCCCTTGTGTTCGGCGTTGAGCTTGCGGCCTGCTTGAAGACCCAACAGTTTCTGTTTTTATGATGAAAGCTGGTTTATCAGGGGTGGCCGTGAATCTGCGAGGTGGGTCCAATATCTGTCTAGGTTGGATGGTCCATCTTGGTTTGCCTTGATTGCCTTTTTCCATTGACGGAGTTTGGGATTGCTAAATCCGGCGTTATTGCTGTGCGCATGATACATCATTGTATTTGTTGTTGTAAGTCGTGTCTACGCCATTGCCGTCCCGTTTGGAAGTGCCGAAATCGGCTGGCGCTTCTTGCTTCTGGCGAGCCGGCTGTCTTCTCAGCATAAGCGGGTCATTAAACGATAAGGGATGTCATGGATTTAGGTCCTTCTTGACCGGTGGCGTGCAAGTCATTCATCCGGACGCTGTTTGAAGGCGCGAGGTCTTCAGCGTTCGAACGATCGATGACTTGGTTATTTTAACTAAGAACCTAGTCCGAGTTCACAGCTGACTCTCTAGGCTGTTGGACAATATGACTTAAGTCGCCGGCATCCGGTGGCGGATGTATGTTCCTTAGAGTTATCATGAGCGTTTTCCAAATCTTCCGGCTACCAATAGAGTTTTCCGGCAGTTGTTTAACCCGATGTCGGGCTGGTCCTTTGTGTTTTAATGGTAGGTATTTAATGGCATGAAGGTGCGTCTCCGGGCCATGTGGATATGGAGGAGGAAGTCCTTGATCCATACCGCCGGATCCGTTGTTCCGTCGTATGATTCGATATTTATGGGTTTGAACCCGCATGCAAATTCATGCTCCATTGCGCCGTCCATGAAGCAAAGATGGTGTCTGGCCTCTATGCTGGTCCACACCTGCGGCGTACCTCGATGGAGTCCATTTGCGGTTTCGGCGGGCGTGGCTTGGTTTACCTTCCGAATAGGTAGCCATTATCGCGTGTCGAGCATGTCCTCGCGATCCGTAGAAGCGATCTTGCGTGTCTGCTCTACTATCCAGAAGTCACATCGAAGGTCGTATATACGACCCGACCCGTTTATTCTTGCCTTTACGGATGGGGTGGGGTGAGTGCGGTGTTCGGCCTGAGTTGCCGCTTTATCCGGACCAAGTTGTGGTCGACTGCCGCGTGTGCGATGATGGTATGGACTCCAGTAGCCTCGTCATCGAACTAGGGTAGCAATCTCGATTGGTAGCTTTTGGCTGGGCCACTAAGGCCATATTCTTGACGGCGAGGACTTGGTCCACCTATCATTGAGCATATCTTGGTCCTTGAAGCTGCATCATTTTCGGGCTTCGCGATGGCATTTTAGTTGGCATTTGAACCGCTCCTGCGAGAGGTTCCTCGAGCACTGATAAATCCTCGTTGCCAAGGCTTTCCTCCTCCTCGGAGAAGCGGAAGATAATTCTTGTCCTCCAGTCTTCGTGCATGGCTTATTCATCCTGTCGGAGGTTGTTCCCTGAGGTCTTCATTGTCTTGGCATCATCCGAGTATTATTTTCTCGGTGCGGTGTTATTGTCTTTTGTAGATGTGACTTAGAGTGGCGCGGCGTGGCCCAGGGATTTATCTCGGGAGGTTTGTCTTCAACAGGTCCTCTTTGTCATCGTTATTAGTTTCTTTAAGCGTATTCACCATGTATATACATCGTGAGCGGTGACCGTCCATCGCTGATGAATGGTGGGTTATGGCTCTGCTCTCGTCGGCATAAATCGTCTATCTTGAGCGTCTTGAACCGTAATCAAGCATGTCGGTTATGTCCTCGGCTTGTGGCTATGGAGTGGGTGGCGGGTGGGAAGCAAAATTCCCCATCATCAGCACCTAGTTCGAGCCGTTGCGTGGTTAGGCTGTGAGTCCCCGCCAAGGACAAGTTCTTTCTTGAGTTGACCACGTCGCCCAAAGGCGAGTCTTGGAGAAGATGTCTGTGGCTGAACTTCGAAGATTGATAAGCGATCAAGCTTCGGTATCCAGCGGACTCCACAGGGTTTGGAACTTATACGGGAGAAAGTCGCGAGTTCGGTGACACAAATATTAATGAGGTTAAGTCCATGTCTGGCTCCAACGTCGGGAAATCCGTGGCCTCCGTGGTGGGGTGAGCCTCCCATCCTTGGATGTCGCGGTGTGTTTGGATCTAAGGCGAGTGGTTGCGAGGAGCTATCTCACGGATCTTTGTCTGACAACGATTTAGGTCATGCTTTCGTCAAGGTGACGAGGAGCGTTTGCTGCTGTCTCGAATCCGGTGAATATCAAATCTCCGCAGTTTCCATAGCGTCATTCAAGCTCCGAACCTGACACGATGGCGAGGCGTAGCTGTCGATCTACTCCGGTGGCCAGCGAGTTGGCCGCGATCGCGAAACCACCGAACACGAAGATCTGTCCGGGAGGAAGGTTTCTCCTTGGACAGCGTCACTATTGACGATTGAAGGGCCATCAGCCGGATGTGGGGCTCCGCAAACCCTTGAGGTTCAAACTCTGGGGTGCGTGCGAAGTCTTTCCCTCCTACCGTTCCACGCCTAGCTCGCTAAGATCTCGCAGACGAACCCGTTGAACTCACAACCACGGAAAGACCACGAGATTTATCTTTGGTTAAGACCACCGTTGTGGTGTAATACCCTACTCCGATTGTGTGTGTGTGGTGGATTGCCTCTTGGGCTGATGATGAACAGGTACAAGGGAAGAACAACCTCCACGAGTTGAGGCGTTCTTGTGCTTGTCGAACTTGTGTGGGTGAGGACTCGATGCCTCTATTGTGGTGGCTAGCTCTACTTATATAGGCCTTGGTCCTCTTACCAAATCTTGGCGGAAGGGAGCCAACAATGGTGGGAAAATTTGAAGGGGATAGCTAGTACCGCTATCTCACGACAAAAGTGGTCTTCGCTGCGAAAGGCTCTGAGTGGTGGCTGTCTCGGGCTCACGATGACCTCCGTCTGTCATCCTTCGGTCTTGGTCTCATTGCACCGATACTGGCAACCTTTGCTGATGCCTCGGTACTCTGGCCTCGCTTGCCTCCTTAGCACCAAAGAGGAAACAAGAACCGAGCGTCTTTGGCGCCAGCCGGCGCCCACACAGTGCCGATCGTCATAGCTCCACGTCCACGAGAGCCTCGTGAGGTTTGCCCGCCTTGATATCTCCGCTCCTCGTGAGCCCTTTGTAAAGGCCTCTCTGAGGAGGTCTTCGTCGTCCGCCTCCTGAGCTTGGCAACCCCGCGAGGTCTTGGATGCCTTGTTGATGAAGATGGGCCATCTGCCCGCTTAACTAACCCGCCGTGAGCATGAGCGAAAGCGTCAGGAACCCCGTTCCCGAGAATGCCGAGCAGTAGCCCCGGGCCCAAGGTGCGCTTCGGGCTTGGCCGTGGCGAAGCCAAGGTTCAAGTATGGGCGTCGTGGGCCCACAAAGCCTGCGACCTCGGTTGGCGCTTAGCGGTTGATTGGGCGTGGGAGTCTCCGCTTCCCCACGCTGCCTCGGCAACTGCTCGACTTGACAAGTCCCTGTGACATGCAAGAAAAATCATCATTACCTGCGATCGTGGGAGGCACCGATTGGCCTTCTTTTGCTATAAATGGGGAGGGCGGAGCCCAGTGCTTCTCTCCTTGCCTTGCTTGCTTCATCCTCCTCGCTCCACTACTAGTGACAATGGCCCCGTCGAAGAGGTTCTTTGCTGCGGAGAAGGGCAAGGCCCATTGGGAGGGGCCCGGCCCCAGGCGTAGCGAGGGCATGGCGTCCCGCAAGCATGCGCGACCCCGCCGTGGCCCCCAGCTCTCGGGCGGCGATCGATGGCGAGTCACTCCGGTCGCGGCAATTCTGTCGGAAAGGAGGCGCCGTGTGGTTCTGACGACCCCCCAACCGCGGTTCCATGCGTCGGAGGTGTTGCGGAGTTTGTTATGCAGTCGGGAATCCGGCGGGCAAGCGCTCAACTGCCTCGCTTCTTCGCCGACGAATTGCTGGCCTCGGTCCCGCGGAGCTTTGGTTGTAAGCGGGCCGGTTTGCTATAGTCGGGCTTCTTGGGTGCGTGGTCGAGGTCTCCGTCACAACAAAATAGCTCACGGCCGCGGTTGGCGAGCGTTTGCCGTGGCCGGCTTTGAAGCGAGCCGGTGCACCCTACACTTCAAGTTAAGCGGTGGCGACCCTCTTGTGAGGTGTTAGGAAAACCGGTCGCCGCACGGATGCTGCCCGGTGAGCGGCGGCGAGAGGTGCTCGGCCTTGGCGATGGTCGGGGCGAGAGGAGGGCGAACCGCCGACCGCACCTCGTCTAGCTATGGTGACTCCTCCCTTGGCGGCAGTTCCGCAGCGGCGGCCTTGATCAGCCGCCCGGCGCCGCGCCCTGCCAGAAGGTGGTATCGGGTAAATCTCGCCGCCCACTTACGCGGTGAAGCGCGAAGAGGTCGACTAGACACGAGGCGTCACGTGACACCCCCGTCGGCTGCTTTGCGAAGCGAGCTCCGCTTTGTTATGTTTCCCTTTCCTTCCTACATCGAAATGAAGCCGGCATGGGCGGAGGGCATGTATCAACCATAACCTATCAACCATTATGCTCGCTTGTTTTTCGGTGCTATGTGGCCATTTTGCTCAAAGATAACTTAACTTTGGTGCGTTGAGCGCTCACCTCCTTCTTGGCGTTTAGTTCTCGTGCCCATCTTGACACTGCTTGCTCGGGAACTACGAAAATTCGTTAGGAGGTCCGCTAAAGAGATTCACCGTTCACCCATGCCTTGACACAGGCGCTTTGCATCGCCGGTACCCGTGGGAGCCCGGACTAGGAGGTTGCACCAGTTTGTGTTACGCATGAGGTGGCTCACGAGAGCGGAGAGGAGAAATGCTCGCAAGGGCACCTGCCTAGCCCCCTCACGAGGTATGTGAGAGAAAGAACATGGCGAACCAGGCGGAAAATGCAGATGAGGCGAGGGAACCGAATTAACAAGGAACACCAAAGCGAATTCGATTTAAGAAAAGCAGGCCAACCACGGAAAGCAAATGAAAATCAGCGTCCGGCACCTAGTCTAGTCTTCAAGTCTTCTCACGGTAGCGAGCTAAGTGTTGCCACTAGGCGTGGGCAGAGCCCGGGGAGCCTAAGGCGGCACTCCACGAGACTCGGCGTGTACATCCCCACTCATTATTACGTGAGAGTGTCATGAGGCGGCGATTCTTCCGCAGTACCAGACCTTCTTTACAGTTAGACCCCTTTCTTCACAGGGCTTCGGCCTTGCCTCACGAGCTCAGGCCTTGCTTCATGGGTAGAACTTACGGGTGTTGGATGTTCGAGGGCATTAAGATGGGCATCCCGTCTGCACATCTCGGTAGCTGCACCAGACACGGAGACATGGGCGACCACAGGCGGAGCCCTCCACATGGGTGAAAGTTGTGCAACCCTTCCACAGGAGAGGACCACGCCTCTCGGAGACGAGGAGTAGCCCACCTTGAGTGTCCTCTAGCGGATGTTGCGGCGGTGGTATCGCGCATGACGCATTAGTACCTTCTGGTTGTCACATCCTAGCTAGTCCTTGCATTAGTGTGTGCATCATGTTTAAATTTCTTTTGAAATTGAAATGGGAAGAACAGAAACCCCAGACCCCCCTTAAGTCCAACTAGGGTTTACTAAAATTATTTTCAATGAACTGAAATGCCCTTCAAAATGCTCATCACCTTTGCTTTGGTTGAGAGCCTCTGCCAAAAGTGGTGCACCATTTTCTAGGTCATCCTAAGGTCTTTGAATTAAATCATAAGTATTTGAGTTTGGGCATTTAAAATTATATAAAATATTGCAAATGCCCAAATATTCTAAACTAAAATGTTTCATGTTGAAATATAATCCAACTATGGACTGGAGCAGTTTGGTGATTTTTGGAGCTATCTCGTATTATTTTAAAAACTCCACAAAGTTAAAAAATAGAAAAAGAAAAACAGAATGAAATACTTACAGCCTACTTGGCCCACCTGCAGCTGACCCAGCTACCAGCAGCATAGTGACTGTGGCTTTCAGCCCGAGGCAGGCAGGCAGTCTTGCTCGGCCGAGCCCGCATGGGTGCCCACGCACTGATCGCCGCCTCACGCTCCCCTCCTCCGAGCCGCCGGCAGGATCGCTCCCCTCTCTCCCGAACCCCTCGGACATCTCCTCTCCTCCCGGCTCCTCCCCTCGCGCTGCCCAGCCATGGCCGGCCGCCCCTGCCTTGCCGTCGCGTGTCGCGCTCCCGTCGTCCGTGCTCCTCCCCCCACGTGTCTAGGAGCTCCATGCGCCCTCCTCTCGTCGAGCTATCAAAGCCAGCGTGCTCGAGTAGCCGAAACCCTTGCACCGACCTTGCCCGATCCGCCCGTCGCGGAGATCCCCTTCAACGCCGCCGTCGCTTTGAGTCCGTCCCCGCGCCCGGTTGCCTCCACCGGTGCCACGTGAGCCTAGCTACACCCCTTCCCTTCCTCTCGCTCTCGAGCTTGCCAGCGACCGCCTACGAAGATCACCGCACCACGCCATGGCCGAGCTAAATCGCCGGCGTGCTCCGGCCACCCTCAAGCCACCTCTCGGTGTCCCGCCGCACTCACCGCACCGTTTGAGGTCTAACCAACTACTCCACTCACCTCACGCACACCCTAGCCTCGAGTTCACCTTGGTGAACTCGGCGGCCTTGGTAATCGTCTTGGTATCGATTCCGGCCGCCCGACCCCAGCCCGGCTCCACCAAGAGCTGCGGCATGTCCCCAGCTACCCATAGCCACCCTCATGGCTCGTTTGGTTACATGGGATGGCCAAATCCACTTCCACCGCTTGCGTCGAACTCGCTAATGACTGGCATGCCGTGCAATGGGCGTTGTCTTTGACCAGTGGTACACCTTTGACTCTGTTGAGTCAATGGCGAGTGGGGCCCAGCCACAATAACTAAATAGGATTAGTTTTAATTAAATTTTAGTTAAACTAATTATCTTTGACAACTTTGGACCCACTAGTCCAGGTTTGACACTGGCGTCTCCGTTTACCTTGGCGTCACCCTAACTTCTTTGGCCTGTGATGAAATTAATCTTGGATTTATTCAATTATGGAAATTCGAGAATATAGTTCAAACTTCAAAATTCATAACTAATAATCCGTAACTCCAAATGCAAAGATCTATATATGAAAAATGATCAGAAAAATCCATTCTATCCATTGGTACAGGTTTCATGCATGATAAAACAAGTTAACCTTGCTGTTTAAGCAGAATAAGATATTACACCTTTAGGGTTATTTTAAATGAGCTAGCATTTGAATCTTTGATTCAAATGAGTTCATCCTTTTTGTTTCAACTTGATCTGTGTTTGTGATCCATGAAATAGTTACTACCACGCATTGGGCCCGAAACCAATGGACCCTCTCGGCTTCTTAACCACCCTTGTTCTCGGTCAAGGTTTGCAAGTAGTTTACATTGTTTGTAGCAGCATCTTTGGGGAGCGCCTGCATAGCATGACCTTAGGGGTGGGTTGTGTTGCGGCGGTAAACACAGAGCCATTGTGCCGAGTGCCCGTTTGGTATCTCGGGAACCCTGCACACATCGTTCGGGGCTGTATGGGAAACCTCGGCGGACTCCTGCGGATGGAACCGAATAGGCGATAAACACTGGACTAAGGACTTGAGTGTTTAGGTAGGTTGTGGCCGACACCCGTTGGGCTTCAGCTTGAAGGTTCTTTGAGTACATGTCGATGTATGGCAATGATGTAAGTGGTGAGAGCGTGTGTGAAGAAGTACACCCTGCGGGGGTTAATATGATCTATTGAGATAGCCGTGTCCACGGAGAAGGACTTCAGGTTGCCTATATCGGTTCATAGACAAGTAAATGGATACTACTAAAAGCCTCCAAGATAAGTGTGAGTACGGATGGCCCTCTCGTGGGTGACGAGAGGATCCATGGTGGAGTATTGTGATGGTGATTAGTGGACTCGTGTGCGACATGCTTTTCAAGTGGTGTCACGTGGGATAAGCAGCCAAGTCAAAGCTGGCTTCTTGCAAATAACTCCACCACCTTCTTGAGAATGTGCATGTATGATAGGATTACGTGGTAAGACTTCTTTGAGTACCTCCGTACTCATGTTTGTAATTAATGTTTTTGAGCGACAACACTACCCCCTCCGATGGGTTTATGTAGACCTTGACATCGGCAGTGAACTAGCCACCCGGTGGTGATCCAAGGCTTGTGAAGGGCCCTTTGTAGATAGAAGAGCTTCGACAAGCTTTCTTTCTTTCTAGAGTCAGTACTCGGACTAGTTTGCTTCGCATGTGCTTGTATGTTTGTATGACTTGAGTGTTGGGTCATGTGACCCTACTGTATGGATATGTTATGTATGGCTCCTCGGAGCCTCTTAAATAAAGTACTTTGAGTTGTAGAGTTTTGTTGTGATGCCTTGTTGTATTTACTCATATCGGGCATATTGCGTGTATGATTGAAATGCTTGGTATGAGTGGGATCCGACAAACTAGTTGTTTATCCTTGGCAGCCTCTCATATGGAAATGTAGTCTTGTGCTTACGGCGATAGTAGTCCGCTACAGCCAGTTCACCGAGTCACCTTTAGCCCAGCACTCTGCTTGGACACTTATTTTGGCGGCATGTGTTTCACCTCGTTCCTATACATCCCTGAGAAATGTCAGCCTTGTGATATTGAGTCTGCCTAGCACTGCTACTGCCCGGGATACCGAGTCTGTTAGCCCAGTGCTACAGCCAATTCATACGTTGATGACCGACATGCTCGATGTGATTCATATGCTGTCCCCATGGGTTAAGCGCCGCTTTGGGTTCCACGACTAGCCATATCGGCCGGGTTCTTTGTCATGTGGATGCTAGCGACACTTTGTCATATCGTGAGCCAAAAGCATAAGCGGTCCCGGGCCATGGTAAAGGCGACACAATTAGGAATACCTATGCGTGAGGCCATAAAGTGATATGAGAATTATTCTTGGCTAGGTCGATGTGACTTGGAATCGGGGTCGGACAGCGTTGGCATCGAGCGGGGGCTGCTGTGAGTTCGCTAAGCCAAACTGGTCGATGGTGAGTCTAGAAATGCTTTAGTTATATGTAGGGGAATTGATTGTGGGAGGGAGCGTAAGGCTCTTTTACTCCTTTACCTTATGCCCTCGATCTGAGTCATCCTCTTCTCATTCTCGTGGGTATAGGACTAGGCTCTCTTCTCTCTATCGAGGTTCACGTGTTACTAATCCGTAGTAACTTATAGGATTGTTGGTTACATCCTCGATTCAGTTTCTACTAATTTTAGTATGCTATCGGTTGAACGGAACCTTGATATGATGTTGTTGAGTGGTTTTGCAATCTGATTTTGAATGTCTCAAATCTGTTTTTGAGCATTTACGAGATGTTATGCTGCCCGATTTTCCTAGAAATTCTAATGTCTTTGCATTGTGGCTGTGCTTTGGATGGCCACCGTCCCCGAGAACCAAGTGGTTAAATGACCCGTTGCATTGATGTGTGTGGTCACACGGCAATGTTGGTTAGTGATGATCGAGACCGATTACCGATGGTATCCTGAATATACCGTCGAGGAGCGGTTAGGGATTTTAATCAAAGCCAATATCATGTACGCAGTCGGGATATATCCATCTTATCCGAAGCTCTTGAACCGCTCCACTGTTCTTATGGACTTGGGATCACTATTGGGATGTCCGTGCAAGATGCAGACCTACTCATTCAATGACTATTATTGAGCCGGGGCTTTATTGCTGCAACACCGATTTCCGCTACATGCGGCATCCCTCCACAGAGCGCATGGCTACCTTCGAGGTATGTCAGCGATGCATCCCGCGAGGACTCACTTCTTCGCACCACTACGGAGATCTTTGAAGACAAGGACCGTGAAAACCGGGCCTTCGTATGGAAACTCTTTAATGCCCGTTCGATCACTAGGCTACTCGACTTCAGTTTGCTGCCGTGCAAGCGGATACATGAACATGAGGGACTTGTACCTGTGCGGGCTGGTCTGCGGACTTTATGGAGTGGCATGAGGGGTGGGAGGCATCACCCCTCCTCGTGGACCTCGTCTGCCGCCGTTTGTTGGACCAGGGGCCATCAGGAGTCCCTATGATGCATAAGCTCCACGAGGATCGTATGTTTCAGATGATCATGTTCCACTTCGAGCTTGGGTGGTGACTTCTATGGGGACTACTACTGGCTATGTCAGAGTTAGTAGTAGTATCCCTAGTATTGTAATAGTTGTATTTCCACCGTCTGCGTGACATGTGAATATGACTTAGTGTGTATCATTCGGAAGTGTAGAAAAATAATGTATAGGAGTTGGAATGCTTGGAGTGAGATGTAACGCCTTTCCTTATAGTTGTACTCCGTCGGGCTTGTACTAAACTATGAATGGTGTGTATGACCGTTGGTATATATATGGCAGTTTTATATTACCATGTCATACGGATGAACATCTTTGCATTCCGTGTTATCCATTACATTCTGCACTTCCTTGCTAAATTCTGCCATCTGGTTTAAACCGTTGTTTTGTTTCCTAGGATGGTCAACATCATAACAATCCTGCTACTCCGGAGCAGGAGAAGCCCGATGCAACCAGGAATGTAAATCTGCCTCAACCGCCATCTTTGGCGAGGTTATCTTTGGAAGCGAGCGCAATAAGCGTGAGACCAATAAACTTCTTTGGGCGGATTGAGCAAAACACACGCCGCCAGCCAGAAATGATCTGGTGTCACTCAATGACTTCGTCAAGCTGTATCCACAGAAGTTCAAGTATTCCGTTGAGCCTCTCGGCGGATGATTGGCTTCGCAGCATCACCCACAAGCTGCGATTACGCCAGCGTGGCTGAGGCGATAAGTTTACTTTTGTCGCTTATCATCTTGAAGGCCCTTTAGCCTTTGGTGGGAGAATTATGAGGCTATGCATCGGTTGGACAAATTACTACTTGGCCTGAATTAGGTGCCGCTTTCCGTGAGCATCACATCCCGAAGGTCTCATGGATCGAAAAGGGAGGAATTCTGCAATTTCACCCAAGGTAGGCTGTGTGTGGATACTTACTGCCGTGAGTTTGGAAATTATGCGTTATGCTCTGAAGAGGTTTCTCACCGGGCCAAGAAGCATGCAAGGTTCCGCAAGGGACTTAGCCCGAGCTTGCCGTGATCTTAGTGCTGCAGGTGCACCTCTTTCCTAAGTTAGTCAATAAGGCTATCGGTCTTGAAAGCTGGGCGGTCGACTTGAAGCTTCACGCAGCACGTCCGTGACTCTGGTTCTTCATCCGCTCTGGATCTCGAAGCGCGGGTTTGGATTCAAATCTTTCTCGCCACGAGGTTCACCCGAGGCCATCCTTTGAGCGCCTCACCCCAACCAGGAGTATGTTCCGCCCAAGACTTATGGAGGCCGCTGCTAATGCTGCTGCACGCCCCAATATGATAACTTGCTTCAAGTGTGGAGGCAGGCCACTACATCCGTGAGTGTCCCAGAACAACCCCGTCAAATCGGAAGAGTCATTGGCCGTGGTAAGCCAGAGGGAAAGGTGCTCCATGCTAAACCGATTGCCCTTTGCTCGTGGCCGTGTCAACTATGTTCCAAGCGAGGAAACCTATGAGGATCCCAGCGTCGATCTCGATGCGCTCCTTGTTAATTGTCATCCGGCAAGCTGTTCTTTTGAATCTTTGGAGCATCTCATTCATTTATTTACGAGAGCTATGCTCGATTGCACAACACCACGATTCATGACATGCACCTCCATGGAAATTCAGACTCCACGGCTCTAGATGGCAAACTTCTAGAATAAGTCATGGGAATGAAATTCTTGTCGACAGATTAGTCTTTCTTGCTTCTCTAATAGCTCTCAAGTCCTCGGACATAAACATCATCTTGGGTATGGACTGGATGTCAGCCCATTATTCTAAGATTGATTGCTCTACTAGAACTGTTCAACTCACCCATCCTTGAGCAAAGCAGTTAATGTTTTAACCCGAGTGTCTAAGCCAGCTTTACTCCTTAAATACCAACCCCTTCCGGACCTCGAAGATATTCCGGTAGTCCATGATTTTCCGGATGTCTTTCGGGAAAAACTGCCGGTGTTCCACAGCAGGGATGTCGAGTTAAGTGATAGATCTTGTTCCCGGAACCGTCCCAATTTCTAGAAGACCTTATAAGATGGCACCCCTAGAACTAGCGAACTTAATAAACAACTTGATGAGTCCTTGCAAAGGGTTTCATCCGTCCTAGTTCATCTCCATGGGCTTGCCCGTCCTCTTCGTCAAGAAGAAGGATGGAGCGGATCGGATGGTTGTAGATTACCGACACTGTCAACTTGGTCACTATCAAGAACAAGTATCCGCTCCCGGGATCAACGATGCGTATGATCAACTCGCTGGATCCTCGATATTTTCAAGATGGATTTGAGGTTGGGCTACCATCAAATAAAAATCAAGAATGGGGACATTCCTAAAGCGGCCTTTGTTACTCGTTATGGCAAATCACAGTACTGTAGTCATGTCCTCTGGATTAACCAATGCTCCAGCCACTTTCTCTCGGTTAATGAACTCAATCTTCATGGAGTATTTGGATAAATTAAGTCGTGGTATACCTCGATGATATACTCATCTACTCCAAGAATGAGGAAGAACATGCGAACATCTAAGGCTAGTATTGATGAAACTTGAGAGCACCGCCTTTATGCCCAAATTCTCTAAGTGTGAATTCTGGTTGCAGTGACCTATCTAGGCCATGTAATCTCTGGTAAGGGCATTCTTGTCAATCCGGCGAGTTCAACCCGTCCTTGCTGGACTCCACAGAATCGGTCAAGCAAGTTCGGAGTTTCCTCGGTTTAGCGAGCTATTGCACTTCGCAAATAGAATTTCTCTAAAGTTGCTAAACCTCTAACGAACTCCTCAAGAAGAGATAAGAAGTTGAATGGGCCATGCAGGTCCGAGTTCAGCTTCGGAGGCTGAAAAAGCGCTGACATCTGCTCCGTGCTTGTTCCACCAGATTTTTCTAAGGACTTTATTATCTATTCGGGCGCCTCGCGACAAGGACTAGGTTGCATACTCATGCAAGATCGTCATGTGATTGCCTCGCTTCTCGACGATTCGTCCACATGAGGATAACTATCCCTACGATCTAGAGCTTGCGGCGATGGTTCATGCACTCAAAACCTGGCGACATTACCTTCTTGGTAATCGTTGCGAAATTCTTTGATCACCAAAGTCTGAAATACATCTTCACCCAACGGATTTGAATCTCGAGGGCAAAGGCGTTGGGTCGAGATTGATACTGATTACGACTTAGGAATATCTTACACCAGGCAAAGCCAATGTCATGGCTGGCGCGCTAAGTCGCAAATCTTATTGTAACAATCTGATGTTACAAGAAAGTCAACCATTTCTCCATGAGAAATTTCGTTAAGCAATCTTCACATTGTTCCTCGAGTTCCTTTTCACCCTAGTGGCGAAACCTACCCTTCGGATCAGATCATCAAGGCAGCGAGAAGGTAGATTCAGGAATTTCCGCATCAAGAGAAACATCAAGAAAGGAATGCGATTGTTTCTCCATTGATGAACAAGGTGTCGTATTCTTTGGAGACCGTCTAGTGGTTCCCAAGGTGCATAAACTGAGGCGATTGATCCTTAAGGAAGCTCATGACTCTCCTCTCACCATTCATCCGGTAGTACTAAAATGTATCAAGACCTCGCCCGAGGTTTTGTGGACTAGGATGAAGAGAGAAACGCTCAATACATTGCTAATTGCGGCGTGTGTAATCGAGTTAAGCGAGAACATCAGCGACCTGCTGGTACCCTTCAACCTTTGGAAATTCCTGAATGGAAATGGGATAAAATCGGTATGGATTTCATTATCGGTTTCCCAGGACCAAGAGAGGAATAATGCTATCTTCGTTGTCGTCGATCGTCTTTCCAAAGTAGCCCACTTCCTACCGTTAGTGAGAGTATAACCGCTAGTCAGCTAGCTGGTTTGTACATCTCTCGAATAGTGTCTCTTCATGGTGTTCCATTGGAGATTAACTCAGACCGTGGAAGTCTCTTCACCTCTCGATTTTGGGAAAGTTTCCAAAATGCTATAGAACTTCGTCTCTCCTTTAGCACCTTCCATCCTCAATCAAGTGGTCAAGTAGACGAGTCAATCAAATCCTAGAGGATATGCTTGAGCTTACATCATCTCTTTCGGCATGAATTGGGAGAAATGCCTTCCATTCGCCGAGTTAAGCTTATAACAATAGTTATCAAGCTAGCTTAAGCAAAGCTCCTTTCGAAGTTCTTTATGGGCGGAAATGTCGAACGCCTCTTAACTGAGTGAAAACCGGAGAGACAACTCTTTGGCCAGATATGATTCGAAGCGAAGAAGCGCAGGTTAGCGTTGTTCGTGAAAAATTGAAAACAGCCCAATCTCGTCAAAGAGCCAATATGACCGCAAGCATAAGCCTATGGCTTATGAAATTGGCGAAGAAGCTTACCTGAGGTTACTCCTTTGAAGGAACCCATCGATTGATATCAAAGGCAAGTTGGCTCCTCGTTACATTGGACCCTTTAGCATTCTTGCCAAGCGAGGAGGTTGCCTACCAATTGGAACTACCTCCGCATCTTTCCGAGTCCATGATGTCTTCCACGTTTCCCAACTCGAGCGCTTGCTTCTCGGATCCTATCCGTGGAGTGGACCTGGCCTTGATCTCCAAGATAACCTCACCTATCGAGAATATCCCGTTCGTATTCTTGATCAAGCCGAAGCGTACCTCGGCGTCGAGAATATCAAGTTTCTAAAGGTTCAATGGTCGAACCATTCCGAGCAAGAAGCAACTTGGGAAAGGGAGGATCGTCTTGACTTGAGTATCCACCTTTTTACTATGGATCCTAAATCTCGGGCGAGATTCTTTTGAGTGGGGTGAGTTGTCACATCCTAGCTAGTCCTTGCATTAGTGTGTGCATCATGTTTAAATTTCATTTGAAATTGAAATGGGGAAGAACAGAAACCCCGAACCCCCTTGAATCCAACTAGGGTTTACTAAAATTATTTTCAATGAACACTGAAATGCCCTTCAAAATGCTCATCACCTTTGCTTTGGTTGAGCCTCGGCCAAAAGTGGTGCACCATTTTCTAGGTCATCTAAGGTCTTTGAATTAAATCATAAGTATTTGAGTTTGGGCATTTAAAATTATATAAAATATTGCACATGCCCAAATATTCCCAAACTAAAATGTTTCATGTTGGAAATAATTCCAACTATGGATGCAGAGCAGTTTGGTGATTTTGGAGCTATCTAAGTATTTTAAAAACTCCACAAAGTTACAAAAAAATAGAAAAAGAAAAAAAAGAATGAAATACTTACAGCGCCTACTAACGGCCCACACCTGGCCCAGCCCAGTTGCCAGCGCCGTGGCTGCTTAGCTTCGGCCAAGCTGAGGCAGCCAGTGCTCGGCGGCTGAGCACCGCATGGGTGCCACGCACCTGGTCGCCGCCTCGCGCTCCCCTCACCGAGCACGTGGCTTGAATCGCTCCCCTCTCTCCCCCGAACCCCTCGGACATCTCCTCTCCTCCCGGCTCCTCCCCTCGCGCTCCCCAGCCATGGCCGCGCCGCAGCTGTGCATGCCGTGTCGCCGTGTCAGCGCTCATGTCGTCCGTGCTCCTCCCCCTGTGTCTAGGAGCTCAGCCGCCCTCCTCTCTCGTCCGAGCTAGCCGGAGCCCCGCGTGCTTTCAGTAGCAGAGCCACTGCACCGACCTACTTGGGATCCAGCCGTGTGGCGGAGATCCCTTCCTTACGCCGCGTCGCACCAGTCCGTCCCCGCCACGCCAGTTGCCTCCACAGGTGACCTGTGAGCCTAGCTACCCCCTTCCCTTCCTCTCTTGCTCTCGAGCTTTGTAGCAACTGCGAAGATCACCCGCACCCGCCGCCCTTGAGCTCGTGCCCGGCGTGCTCCGGCCACCC